>JANHGD010003645.1:242622-254228 GCA_027560375.1 Imantodes cenchoa | reverse complement strand
GCCTGTTCACCGCCCTGAGTCCGCAAGGAGAAGGGCGGTATACAAATCCGTTAATAAATAAATAAATAAATAAATAAAATAGACTAGTCACTATTGAAAGCAAAATGCTAAATTAGATTACAGTACTTTTCCTTTGATCATATATGTCTAATTTAATATTTTATAAAGTATATTGATTATGCATAATCACTTTTTAATTATTTATTGCAAATAAATATTAATGGAATATAATATTGGTACTTATAAAAAAGTTTGGAATGTTTGGCATGAAATTTGGAAGATATCAAATGAAGGTCATTTTTTAAAAGTGGAAGACTTCTTAAGTAAGGCTTGAATCTATTAAAAAAACTAGTATCTTGACTTTGTAAAACTGAAGAAAATACCATTCTTATCTATTTGTATCAGAAAGAGAAAATTGTTAGTTACACTATATGCCCCCCCCCTTTTAATCCATTCTCCAATAATTCCCAGAGTTCCTTCAGCATCCTTGAATATAGTATATCTGGATCTATGCCCTAAGAATCCAGTGCTTTAAATGCATTCATATATTGTTTCTTGTATGTTTTCAAGATTCTCTTGTAAGAGAAGACCATAGTCAAATAGGAATCAAGTAGTTTTGTCTTGTCTCCATCACCCATGAATAAATCCATATAAATCAACATATTTCTGAAGCTGCAGACTTAAGGCTTACTTCTTTTTTTCTTCTTCCTTCAAATAGTAAAAACGTTTCTTGTTTTTAGCATCCTTTACATGCAGGGCTACTGTATTTGGAGACAAGAAGTCAAGAAGTCCTAATAGGTGGAACCAATTAGCTTTCTCCATTTCCTTTTTTGAAAGGTCTTAATTGTGATAAACCCTAATCCTTCCTTATTCAGAACTTCCAGTGAGTTGAAAGGATTATTTGTTACATTTCTGTCCTCCTACAGTATGAATTTTGGAGAGCATTTTATAAAATGGGTAAAGTCTATTTATATTTCACGTAAGGTGCACGCTACTATTATTAGAAACCTAACAAAATATGAGATTTTAAAAGGAACACGACAGGACTACCCCCTCTCTTCCATTCTTGTATTTTGAAATTGTGAATAGAAACAAAGATATGAGAAGATTGTGGGAGTAAAAATTTAAAAAATTTACAAGTTAAGAAATTTTGCAGAAGATTCAGTGATGGTTTTGGAAGATCCTTTAAAGAGAGTTGAGATATTAATAGGTAAAGTCAAAGAATTTGGGGCCTTAGCAGGTTCCAAGATTATCAGAAAAAAAAAAATTGAAGGTACAAGATCAAACTGATGGATAAAATGGGTTCTAAGATCAAAAGGTAAAGTACTTGGTCAATGCTATGGTAAGTATGAATTGTATGTTATTTCAAAATAACTACATATATTAAGGCATGGAATGACGTTAAGACATCTATGTTAAGAAGGGAGAATATAAAACTGTTGGGGAGAATTTCTGTGATTAAGATGAATATTTGCCCAGAATGATATTTTTGTTTTAGGCAAAAACAAATAACAAAAAAAAAAAAACACCAATTAAATATAAGGTGTTACAAGAAATAAAAGAAACCGAATGATTAGGTTTACCTGATTTGAAATTATACTTTGCAGCTTCTTGTTTAGTTGGACAAAAAATGGGTGCTGATAACCAACAGAAGGCTTTTGGCAAACAAAGGACATGACTTGATTTGGGTAGTATGAATATTTATGGTATGACAAAGCTAAGGTAAATGTAGATTTTTAAAATCATTTTATTAGACTTGCCATACAGAATATGGAATAGATATCAGGTTGTGTGCAAAAATATTTTTATGGCTCTCAGTTAAAGAAGCATTTTATAGAAGAGAAATGATAAGTAAACACAAATGGCTAACTTAGTGTGATATATTAGAATTTTATTAAGGAGAATGTAAAATAAAATCAGTCCCCCTGACTCTACCCTGAATTAAGAATTTACATGGCCATAAAAAGAGAGAAATGTAAAATAAAATCAAGAGATATGATGGCAGAGGAATACACTTGTCAATGGTTCGCTTACATACAGTTATTAGAAAGATTCACAGAAAGGACCTTTGATTTTGAGCAGTGTAAGAGTAATTTTGAAGTAGAACCGTGAATAAATGATGAGATGTTACTGCTAAAATATATAAATTTCTATTGAAATTTGACTCAGAAGAAGTGAAAAAATGCATGGTAAAGTGGGCTAAAATTGGTAGCCGTATACAAGTGGAATAGAGGAGAATATGTGAATGAATGATTGAAATTTACATTATAAATCTAAAGAGAATGTCTATAGAATGATGCATGGTTTGAATGTCACGAGAGAAAGTATCTAGAATGTATAAAGTTACAAATTTATATTGGAAATGTTGTACAAGAGAGGAAATTTATTATGCTTGGTAGAGATGCAGAAAAGGCAGAAAATATTGGACTCAATTGTATATACTGAAATAAAAGATTTAAAGATTAATATTTAATTAAAATCAGAGGGTTTTCTTTTAGCACTGATCGATAAACATTGAGAAAAACTCACGGAACTTTGTTTTTATACATGATAGTGTAGCAATTACTAATGCAAATTCAGTCTTACTAGTATGTAGCTTTCAGCTCCTCTGCTTACACAATGTCATCTTTCCAAAATCAAAGGTGATGTTGACTTCTATACATTTTTGTTTTCTCATTGGTCAGAGGGCTAAGAATTTGGCTCCCATGAGATAGGAAACTTAGCTTCTCCTGGGTCTACAGATAGTGAAGTGAAAGGCAGCATATTTCTGGTCTCAACAATTGTCCAAGACCAAGGGTTATTGGAAACTATATATCCTATCCCTCAGGAAGACATCCTGACAAAAGGAAGAGCATTTGACTTCTTACATTATCAGAGAAAGAGCAGCTTCAAAGAAAACATTTCACTCTGTTTGCCTTCTAAAAACAATTGTCCTCAGAGTGCCAGGTTATTCTGTCCAAATGTATTCATTGAAGAAGAGCCACCAATCCCACTTCAGTCCAGCACATCACTAGGGAAGATCAGTCTAACCCTCCCCCCCACAATACAGGGTTATTCAAAAAGAATGAACCAATTTCATGACGCATTGCTTCAGTTCTCAAGCATCATCATGTAATGAGTCAGTGACCATTTGAAAGAGGAGTTATTTAAGTTTTGAATGGCTGCCACAGGGGCGATATAGTCACGTCGTTCTTCCGCAACATTCAGTTGTTTGTTTACTCTTGGAATGGTGAGTCCTCAGGAAAAGGCGTTCTGCGTTGGAAGTGCCCAAAACCTTGCTCTTTGTGTTTGGCCTGTGAGATTCCCAGACCTAACGGTGTGTGATTTTTTTCTTGTGGGGATAAGTAAAAGATTGCATGTATGTTCCACCACTACCCACTAACCATAATGACCTTAAGCATCGAATAAATAGGAAATAAAAGTTGATTGTGAGTAGAATACTTGTGACTTAGCTGGAGTTTTGTATTACTTTTTCTTAATAAAATATTGTGTCATGAAATCAGTTCATTCTTTTTGAATAACCCTGTATAATGAACCCTGTCTTGTCTTTTCTCTACATTCCTTCCTTGAATAATTTGTCTTCATTATTTCCAAGTTCCTTTTCTATTTATTGCTGGGAGTAAATAAACAATAAATGAGATAATTATGTGGCACATATATAATAAATGGCAAACTTTTAAAAAGAAGAAGTGAAAGCAGCTTTAAACTTTGCATTAAAAAGATCAAGTGGAACATATTCATCATTGCTTTTTTATGTTTATAAATTACTGTTGGAGGGGACTAACATGGCAAATATCAAAAAATATGATTACCTGCTCCTGTTAGTCTAACTCATTATGCAACCATTTCGTTTTACTGCTTGTATTGCTCAGGCCACTGCTTTAAAACTACAGTATTTATGATTCAGAAGCTAAATAAAACCAGTCCACTTACCATGAATTTATATGATATTCACAATTGATTCTTCATGAAAACATTGCAATAAGATGTTTCAGTAAAAAGTAGATTTTTATCTAATTTTATAACTTTGTAATTCATTTATAGTGGATATTATTAGCAAAAAAATGATATGGAATAACTCAGTCCTACCTCTTTTGTTTTGGTTCTATCTCTATAGTCCCCAGATGCATTATCTAATCCCAATGAAGAAAATTAAGTCAATGTAAAACTATACTCTGTTTTTTTACCGAGAGGTCACGAATAGTCTGTCTTCCCTTGGTAGCCACCAGTATTCCTATTACACTTCATTTATATAGTTGAAGGACTCAGGAGAACCAGCTGGGCTCCCTGTCTGCGCTCATCAAGTGTTAATTTCTGAAAGAGGTATTGCTGTCATGAACAAGTGCTGAAGGTACTCTGGTGGTCCTGCCAAACAACAAGAGCTCTTAATTAGTGCCAATGTTCAATCAGGCTGCTTAACCTGCCACAGAGCTGAGAAGGTCATGTTCCTTCCTTTAGCACTGCCAACAGAAAATACCATTTCTTTTACTTTAAGAATAAGTTGCTAAAGTAACACGACACTTTTTTTTTAGGATGATGCGCAAAGAATAGTATATCTGTTTTGGAAAACAAATTTCCGCTGTAAATTTTTCAGAGGAATGCTTTTTATACTTCTTTATCATTGTAAATGCAGTTTTTTTCCTAATTCTCAGCTACTTCTGATTTTAATTTTCAGTATTTAAGTGAACAAATGTAAGTTAGTTGCTGAGCATTATTTTGCTCCTGTTTGTAGATAATTGTAGAATTAAAACAGTAAATATTTTTTCTGAGAAATTCTTTGTATGCTTCACAAATGTTCACAAATTTTTACAAATAATTTATTATCATATCATATATGAAGGGGGGGCTTGGGTTGTAGAAGTTAATAACCTGATGGGAATAAGCTTTTCCCATAATGAATTTAGAACTGTAGCAGCTTAGTATTATTTACTTTGAGGGCAAAAATTCTCTTTCCACTTTCCTAAAATTACCATTTATCTATAGGTATTTGTACAGTAAAACTAAATTTTACCGTAAAAACTTCCTTTCAATAGAGATTTAATAAATTTAATTTTAAGGAGTTTCAGGTTTAACCAGCAACTAAGGGGGAAATGTTAATGTGTATTTTCTGATAAAATGAAGAAAGGACTGAACCAAGAACATTATGTTCTTTTTAAATTCATAGAGTAGCAATATTTTGGGTACATATTGTCTGTGGCTTATTTTCCTTTGAATATATAAAAATGGGAAAAATAAGGATAGTACTTGTTATTTTGCATATTAATTAAAATAGATTGAACACACCCAATGTCTTGGAAAAAACGTTTTCCAAGACATTGACATATATTGGAACTTTTGCATTTGCATTGCAATTTTACCATATATTGGCCAAGGGTTGCCACCCAGAAATGAATATATGTCTGAAGTCTCATTGATGTGCTTAATTAATTTAATTAATAAATAATTTGGAGAGCAGACTTTTAAACTACCAGTCTACTACATATTTTTTGCACTCTTAAGTATCAGCATAAATGAATGGTTGATTTGATTTTTAATCATTTTTGTCTGAATACCCTATAAATGGCTGGACCATGTGTGTGTGCGTGTGCGCGCGCATGCGTGCGTGCATTGTAAGAATCAGTTCTGTAGTTATAAATATGAGAGTTTGTAAGACAGTCCTGTTACAAAACTATGCATTATGAAAGAATGCCACATCTTTTCTTGAGTGATAATACATTGGAATGCTCTCTTGTGGAGGTGGATAGATGGCATGTTAATCCTCTTGCATATATGCATGCTTATCATGACAACTATATTGTCCTGATAGCTTTACACAAGGCTAGAATAATTTAATATTCAACAAGCTTGTTTGCCAACGTTCTTCTAGAACTGAACATATAGAATGTATAGCTTTCCTCTCATTGTTTTCATTACTTCCAGTTATGATTTTACATAATAGATTGTTTGTATTGTAAGGAAAAGGGATTTAGATTTGCAGTGCTTATATAGTTTATTAACAATTTATTGAACTACCTGGAAATAAATATGCTATATCTAATATATATATTGTTTCTTTTCATCTTTGATACCTGATGTTACTTCTCTTATGTAGTTTTAATACAGTGGAAAATACATTTAAAGTCTATTTTCATGGATGCAGTATGAGGAAGTTTATTTTCAAGCAATCCCCCTAAAACTGTTGAAAACTGCATTCACTCGTATCTAGTTTTTTTAATATTTTCAGTAATGATATTATACTATAGCAGTCACATATCTAATATACTAAAAACACAGCCATACTGTTCTAGTATTCTCCCCCTTACTTTTTTTTTGTATAGGTGTTCTAACTTTTGTGCTTCCAATTTTCTGACATATTTTATATGTTTACTAAGAAATGTTGTATTGCAGGTTCATTGCTAGTGATGCTTATTTTCTAATGTTTTAAGTATTAAATATTACTGCATGAGTGTCCAGCTTTTACAGGTCACAGGTTAAGTCATTGGAAAGGTGATGACTTCATACCAAGTTTATATTTTCTAGCCCATGATATGTAATGGAGCAATTAATGATGGGATCAGAAACTGGAAGCCTCTGGAAGACAAATAACTCCTATTTCTGTTATTAAATATCCACAAATGCTCCCAAATGGCTCCAAATTCACTGCAGGAATAAGCAAATACATAATTCACATAAATACATGGAACAAAACAATGCATCAATATATTTTGTACAAATTGTCTCACTTCTGAGATACATTGTGACATACAACAATTTGAAGAAAATAATTTTGAAATCTTCAAAATCTAATGGTAAAAGTTATTTCTGTCGCCCAGTTTTGTTTATTTAAAATCATTTAAAATGTAATCTTATCCTTTACATTGCTGCAGAATCGTAACAACACAGGATATGTCTTTAGGAGTTTCAGGGTTATAGGAATATATTCTTTATTGGCCAAGTGTGATTGGACACACAAGGAATTAAAACAGCAGCAAATTCATGCAACAAAGTCAGATCATTGACATATCAGACTTCTTGGGGGTCTAATTCCAATTTTAAGTAGGCAGAAAAAGTCATCTATAGAAGTCTAAAAATTAGTGAACTTGGTGAAATTTCATTTGTTTTGTTTTGGTCAGGTGGTCAAGGCACCAGGCTAGAAACCAGGAAACTGAATTCTAGTCCCATCTTGGGCATGAAAGCTGGCTGGGTGACTTTGGGCCAGTCACTCTCTTTCAACCATACTCGCCTCACAGGATTGCTGTTGTGGTGAAAATAAAAGGAGGAAAGATTACTAGATTCGT
This sequence comes from Imantodes cenchoa, assembly GCA_027560375.1. NCBI lineage: Eukaryota > Metazoa > Chordata > Lepidosauria > Squamata > Dipsadidae > Imantodes > Imantodes cenchoa. The sequence goes on along the minus strand of JANHGD010003645.1, from coordinate 246,951 downwards.
TTACTATCTGGAGTTATTTATAAAAATAATAAAGGCAGGATAAAAAATTCTTTTAAAAAATTAAATCTATGGTACAAGAATTTTTATGGAAAGTGCTAAAGGGATTTGAAGTAGTACAAGTTAAAAAGTTTTGTCTGGCTTTATAAAAAAAATTGACTAGTAGAAAATGATAATTCTTAACAGTATTTTAAGATAAAATTGCAATTGGAAATTGTTGAAGTACTAACTTAATATTCAAAAGACTCCAACTGTAACAATTTCTATATTATCAGTTACTAGAAATTTCCAATGGAGTACATACAATTTAAGTATTTCATTTATTTATTCTTTGGACAATGTATTGTTTAAATAAATGAATAAATATTTTCTTTTAAAAATGAATGGATAAAATAAAATAAATTGAATGAGGCTTTATTTAATTTGTAATACATAAATCTGTAAACTTCCTCATTTTTTATTGTATTAGAGTTCAGAAATAGTAGTGTAATGTAACTATTCTGTTATGTAATATACATATGCATAATTGAACTCATAATTAGAATATGATAACTATGAGGTGAAAATCAGATGTTTAATTAATCAAAGTTTATATACTATATATGATTCCTGTAAGGAACACAAACTTGCATTCTATCTGACCAGGTTATTTTAGACAAAATTACTGTTTTGATACCTTCATAGACATAATACCATGTTAAGCCTAGAATAGATGATTGTTTACAGTTGTTCATTTCAGTTAAAAAACTAATTTTGAAAATTAGGGCTAAATTAATAATGCACAAGGAATTTATTATACCCTTGGAGCCATGTGGCAATGCCCTAGAGTTATCTCAGGTAACATAAATAAATCTCTCTCTAATGCTTCAGTCTATATATTAGCAACAGCTCTAAATTGTATCCCTTCTTACAGAATTTCTTCTTAGCCTTTAGTAGGGCAGGGCTCCAGCCACATTATGCATTATGTTTATTTAATATTTCTTTAAGTTCTAAAGTGCTCTGCTGTTATATCTATTTTTCTTTTTCTCAGTTTTCTTCCTTAGACTTGTGGCATGCGATTTGCTTCTTAATGCAGAATCTCAACAGGGAGTAGAGAATTGCTTCAGCTAAACTTATAATATGTCTATTGCAATATGTCCATATTTAAATTATATTTTCTTTATTGTAACACAAATGTGGCTTTGAAATAATATAGAAAGCATTTAGGAGACAATATCAAATATAAATAAATATAAAATTATATAAGAATCTTTCTTCCTAATGCAACCAACTATATCCCCAACAATAATAGTTGATGGGTAGATGGTCTCAATAAGCAGTTCAGGGTAGCCAAGAGAACCAGTGATCAAGCTCTATTTGATGTCAGAACATTTGGCAATTGCTTAGAAAAATTATTCCGATTAATATTTGTACTGACATAACAAAACATTGCAATACTACTTCTATAGCTCAGTTATTTAGTCTTTTTATAGTCATGTGAAAAACAGAGCAATGCTAAAGATACATTCAAAATAATTTTGATCATGTGCTATATGCTTTATCTGTCTTTTATCTAGCATGTTATCATAAAACATCACTCTTTAGACCTGTTATCTATAAAACATCACTCTTTTTCTAAATTTTCTAAAACTCGGAGATTATTTTGTGTACCATTATAGTTTATTGTTAAGAACCAGTTGGTTGTAATGGTTAAGATATCGGGCTAAAAACTAGTAGACAATGAGTTCTGCTCTGCTTTAAGGTCCTACCTTAGCTATCTTTTCAGGAAAGCATGATTCTTGAAACAATTGGCATTTCAAAATGACCTTTTACTGAGAGAAAGTGATTGCAGAGAAGTCAGGCACAGTCTGAAGTTCATGTGTGAAGTGTTACGCTAATTGTTCCCTTCAACCTCCACCCCAATACCCCATGTCCACCGGTGGCCAATAGGATGCCAGAAAGGAGTTTTGAGAACTCCAAGAGGGGTGATAATTGGTCTTCCTCAGGCACTGAGACCTTGATAAGAAGCTTGAACCGGCTGAGAGGGAGTCTGTCCAGATGGCCCATTCCCCTTCCCTAATTCCCAAGCACTTACAGCAAAAGCAAAAGCATGCAAAGCATTCAACCCATAAAGCCTCCCCCCCCCTCCCCTTTAGAATGGCAGTGTTCGGACAGAGACCTGACACCTGCCTTAGGAACAAAGTCAGCTGAGTGACCTTAGATAAATTACTTTCCTTCAGCCTTAGGAAGGGGGTAATGGCAAACAAAACAAAAGCCTTAGGAAGGAGATAATGGCAAACAAAATCTTGCCAAGAAAACTGCAGGCACGATATTATAAGACATAATTGAAAAGAAGAAAAAAATAGTTTATTGTATACATCTCTTGTGTTAAATTGTATGCATTTTTATGTGAAAATGGGGTTTTCGGCTTTTCATAATTTAAATCTCCCTGGTATATCTAGCAACAGTTTTTTTCTATTAAATAATTTTTTTCTCTCTTCAATTTAAAGATTAAAGTAAATTATGAAAGCTTAGTATTATCCAGATACTATCAATATTACTTAAAAGAATATTTTCATAAACACATTTGTTTAAATTAATATTGATTCATTTTGTGGTCTGAATTCACATTAGCTTCTACCTATCTGCCAAAGGAAAGCTGAAGGGCTATTTCTAAATACAGAGCAGAAGCCCAGAATAAGGCAGTATTCTCTAGCATTCTCAGAAGGTGTAGATTTATTCACTGCAATTAAAGCATAATTAGTTCTCAAGGGACTGCCTCTTTTCACCTGCTTTATGCCAGCCTCCTGATTTTCTGAAATTGCTGCTGTTCAAGAGTATAGCAATGAGATTTGTTTAAGTAGAAATTGTTTGTTTGAAATTGCCAGTTGCCACTCATAGAAAGCAGGGATGCATATTAGTGAGAATGAATGGTTCAAAATTAAATGGAGGAAGTATGGTATATGTATTTAAATGTACTGTATCTTAATGATATTTTGTCCATCGTATTTTCATTTGAATGTTTTATGTGATACTTTTGACCTAAAATTCAAGCACTATAAAAACCTCTGTTTTTTAAAAATAAAACCATACAGCATACAAACAATAATTCACTTTTTAACATTGTATTTTGCAGATTGATGTACAAGACACCACCGGAAATGGGTCTTATAGCAATTGCAGTTCAACAAATTCAGGGAAAGGGTAAGTTGATACAACTACAATGTAAGGGAAGAAAAGGTATTATGCAATACTATCCATAAAGGTATTATGTAATATTAACCATACTCATACTAATTATGCCCATACAATTGGGTATATATTCTGTCTATATGGAAATCTATCCTCACTTTTTAATAATAACAAAACAATCATCATCACTGTAATATTGAGTAATTAAGATATGCCCACATTGCCATAGGAACTGAATTTCTACTCATGGGAGATTATCTTTAAAATAATCAGATCTGCTGAATAAAACCATCATGAATTAATAGAGAAAATCTTTAAGCTTGTGGTTATAGTTTTCATACAACCTTTAATTAAGTTGTATTTTTGTCATAATCATCCTTGAATACAAAATACAAGGATGATAAAATCATCCTTTACCATGATAAAAAGAACCACTGACTACAGAAGTGCTAACGTATTAAACATTTGACTTTTCTCTAGCTAACTCTAAAATATCAGAACAGTTACTAATCTTTAATTTTCATTAAATGGATGTTTTCAAGCCATGACTTGGAATCCTATATTGTAAATGGAATCCTTAGGATGATATATACAACCTCTATTTTCAAGTAATACTGTTCATGATATCAGCAAACTTTTTCTGGGACATACAGAAATCTCCTTTTAGTCCGTGTGTGAAGAATATAGTTCAGCATTTTATTCTGTATATTTTTACAGATTTATACATTTATACATCTATAAATATAAGTGTGTGTATATGTGTGTGTGTGTGTGTACTAAAATAATTACACAAAGTGCACCCACTCATCAAAAAGTCAAAATAGTGGCTACCATATAGTCAAAGCTCTAACCCTTTAGTATATAAATTGATCCAGAAATAGACTTGAACACTAAAAAAATAGGCATAAACAGAATAAACAGATTCTTACTATTTGGTTTCCATATCACCAGAATGCCCCAGCAACCATTTCTAGAGAGTTATCTAAAAAATGTCATCATCCTATGTTAATTGTCCACTCACCTTCAAAGTGACCTCAAGATGCTTTTTTTTTTTTCCAAATAATTTTTTTATTTTTAAAACTTACACAAATAATCATACATACACCATAATATTTCATCCATAATACATCAATGTTTTCCATGGTATATTTTTATAGTACA
>JANHGD010003645.1:219488-242522 GCA_027560375.1 Imantodes cenchoa | reverse complement strand
TGTTGAGCAAGGTACCACATATACTATACCTGTGCATTTTGTTTTTCTTGCCTAAGTGTAGAACCTTACTTTTTTCAGCATTGAATTTCATTTTGTTTGATATCGCCCAGTGTTCAAGTCTGTCAAGATCCTTCTGTATCTTGAGCCTATTTGAGGACATTACTTTACAGGATTATCTCAAATGTCTGTCTTGCTAGGCTATACTACATATTTCTAAATTTGCAATAGCTGTAGTTAAATGTGATACACAGAGAAATATATTTATGTAGTCTCTTACTTTTAGACTATTATAGACTCCTTGTTTTGCAACCACAATCCCTTCCCGCAACGTGGTCATTGAGTGAACATGTGACAGAGACTGTAAAGTTTGCTAATTGCTGTTGGCTCATTCCTGTATATTATCTTGTATCTGACCCATTTTGTCCCTTTTTTTTTTTACCCTTGAAGGGTAGAGAGATTGCTTTAAAAAATTATCTTTTTCCTGAGCTGTTTTTCTCCACACCCTAATGTGTCTCTAAACCACAAGTTAGTGTTGTGTCCTTGATTAGAATCCTCCACCTAGCTGTGATGCTACCTGAAACTGACTAAACCTTGATCAGTTTCACACTAAAGGTTTTTGTTGCCAGGCACTTGAAAATTTGTTCATAAATAGTACATTGGTGAGAAAATGATTTTTTTATTAGCATAGTATTTGTGAATAATCACTAACCAAGGTAGTCACTAAATGAAGGGTGGGTATGTTCTACCTATAGAACTCTGACCCCATAAAATGGCAAAATAAAAAATGCATGAAATTGTAGTCAAGCATATTTGGAAGCATATCAGGTAAAATGTCATGTGTGTTCTCTGAATTAATTACCTTGTTTTCTTCAAAAACTTTTACAAAGCAATTAAGTTGCATATGATTTCCTCTTTTTTAAAAGGTATAAGCTGTGAATAATGGGTAAATCATCTTGTAACTTCAAAGATATTTACTAATATGCAAATTTCTTTTTGTAGGAAATAGATCTTCGGTTGAAATGGCCAAATGATATATACTACAGTGACCTTATGAAACTTGGTGGTGTTTTAGTAAATTCCACACTAACAGGAGATACGTTCCATATACTTATTGGTAAGAATATCAGAAATTTCCATTATGGTGGTTTATAATATAGCCTATTTTTCACATACAGTAGCAAATTGAACAACGTGATTATGATCCCCTAGAACTATAATGAATATGCATGTGGAATGTTTGTATCCCAATACCTAATTTGCAAGAGAATTTATTTATCTGATTGTTTTGTGACAAAGTCCTATGGGATAAAGGCAATAAAATGTTTCTCAAACTCAGAAAAGCTCTAACTAAACACCATATATTATTATTTGGAAGGCAGGTTTTTTGCTACTCTAGATCAGGGGTCACCAACCTTTCGGACCTCAGGACCACTAAATTCATAATTTTAAATCCCGCGGATCACTAATATGATATTCCTAATGACCAGCTGGGTGAGCGTTGGCTAGGTGGTCGTGTGACTGGGTGGGCGTGGCCAACTCTGTGTCACTCGCATCGAGGGGCACCTCACTGGTCTCTACTCGCCCCTCCCCTCCCAGCCACTCCTTGCCTGCCTGCCCAGGCTTCTTAGAGACCCAAAAGGAAGCAGTTGATGGAGCTAAGCAGCCACCACAAGAAAGAGTTGGCAAAACAGCTGGCTCAGTTCAAAGTGGATCTGGCCAAGAAGGAGGCTCAGCAGAAGCACCCCACTGAGGACTACGAGCATCGGCTTTCCAAGCAGAGGGAAAACCTGCGGGAGTGCAAGGCTAGGTACCAGCATCTGGAGGCTCAGCAGGCTGAGTTCCAGGCCATGATGCAGTCTCACTGGAACAAGGCCCTCTGGCTCTTCACCACCAGCAGCGCTTCAGGAGGCTAAAGCAGACCCCAAGTCGGAATTTCTGCCCCCCTCTGACCTGCACAAAAAGACGCCAAAAGGAGGGAGTCTCTGCAGCAACACAAATGTTCATTGCACGTATCCAGCCCAGGTGCTGTAGTTTGAGGACCCCTGATTTAGTGCAATATAAAAAATGCAAATAATTTTTCTGCGGACCACCAAAATTTTATCGCAGACCACCAGTAGTCCACAGACCACCAGTTGGTGACCGCTGCTCTAGATCACCAGTTTATTCAGCAAGTCTTGCATTATGACCCGTTCCTTGTTTTAAGGTGGGAATATATTGATAACAATTTAGCACCCTAATCTTATTTTTGTGAGTAATCAATTAATTAAAATAATTTATATGATTGTTTTGTCTTTTTAAAAAGAGATGGGTTTCAAATTATATGAGTTTATGTCATCTTACATCATTGGAAAGAGTAAATTAATTAAGAACTCTGTAAAAGGACTTTTATATCTGCCTAAATGATTTGGAATGAAATGTATTACCATAATAAAAGAAATAATTTTACAGATATACATGATGTTTTATATACCTTTTTTCCAATGACTTATTCCTCCTCAGGATTTGGATTTAATGTTAATAATAGCAATCCAACTATATGTATCAACGATCTCATTATGGAGTACAATAAGACAATGAATACAACTTTAAAGCCCTTAAATGCTGACTGCCTGATTGCAAGAAGTGTAACCATACTGGAAAATTTGATCAACATCTTTCAGGAGAAGGGACCAAATGGAATTCTTCCCATGTACTATAAATACTGGGTGCATAGGTAATTACATTTATTATTCTCAACCATAAGTCTTCTTAAAGCAATAGTGACTGACCAAGTTTTAATTTTTATAATTTGTCATAGTTTGCTTAGTAGGCTATGTATAGACATATTTAATTAAAAATTGTTTTTAGCACATATAATTTAAAATATGTCCGAATGTCAGAATTTGATTCATAAAGGCCTAATTTTTGGCTACTACATCAAAACCCTAAAAAACAGACTAGAAATTAATAAATTAACATTGAAAAACTTTAGAAAACTATACCTCTTCTCTTCTCTTTACTCTACTCTACTCTACTCTTCTCTACTCTAGATTAGGAAATTCTCATGCTATTATTCATTCTGATTATTTTTTCCTTCTGTTCAGTCTTGTTTTATTCTTGGAGATGGCCTGGTCAAGTCCCTGCAGTTTTCTTGGCAAACTTTTTCAGAAGTTTTTTTGCCACTGCCTCCTCCTTAGGGCTGAGAAAAAGTGACTGCCCCAAGGTGACTTTATACCTAAGACAGGATTAGAACCCACCTTCTCTCAATTTCTAGCCTGATACTTTAACCACCACTCCAACTGCTCTCCATTATTATGATAAGCAATTAATGAATTCCATATGAATCTTACATAGAATCCATATGCATTTGTTAATAATTATTTTCCCAAAGTATATATTTAATACATAATACCAGTAAGTTCCTTGGAACAGTGACTTATCATGCTTATATGGATATTTGTTGATCAATGAATGAAATACATTGTTATATGTAGTCAGAGGTGGGTTCCTACCAGTTCTAACCTGTTCTTTAGAACCATTAGTAAACCGGTGGTGACGTCATGGAGCTGGTTCTGTCTTCTAATTTTTGCTTCTGCACATGCTCAGAAGTCGAGTTTTCGGCACTGCGCATGCGCGCGCGGCCATGCGGTGTGCAATGCACTTGCAGCTTTCGCATGGGAGGAAGAGAACCAGCGGCGAACTAAGTTAGAACCCACCCCAATGTAGATGTTACACAAAATGAAGGTAGATAATCAGAGACCAATGATACCTTGCAGAGAGAGATTCATTATTAATAGTCAGACTGAAATTTCATATATTTATTTATTTGTTTGTTTGTTTATTTATTTATTTGTTGTATTTGTAGGCCACCCAATGCCCAAGGGACTCTGGGCGGTGACCAACAAGAAAAAAAAAAAAGATATTATTGATTTTTTATGTTGTATTAATCAAATAATTTTGTTTTCCATTTCAGTGGTAAGCAAGTCCGACTCGGAAATGATGAGGGACCTTTAGTATGGATTGTTGGGGTAGATGATTCTGGATTCCTTCAGGTTTATGAGGAAGGCAAAGATGTTATCACCGTGCACCCAGATGGCAATTCTTTTGATATGCTAAGAAATCTTATAATTCCTAAACAATAGTTTTTCAGTATAGTAAAACGATCATTCACTTAGCAGACTGTTTTGTATTCAGCACTTATTATGAGTGCTTAGCTAGAGGCAGTATCAACATGTTTCTTATTTTTGAAGCAGGAAAATAAAAATAGTACTGTATATCAAGCAAAAGAAATAACTATGCATAACTGTTCTTTTGTTAGGTTCTCTTTTTAGCAAGCTGAGATGGTATTTGGAAGTTTTTCCTGTTTCTCTTCTTTTCTTTCAGGATTGTGTACAAATGTGAAAAAGTATTGCAATAAGTATTAAAATCAATAATATCTAATTTGTGACATGGATCATTTGGAATTTTCCAAAAGAAAGTGTTGTGTTATGGTGTATATTCTCCAAACTTCTGCTTATAGTAACTATTAACACTAATAAAAATGCAATTTTGTCTTATTTCTGATTTTTACAAGGAAACGTTTTTCAACAAATATTAAAATATTTGTGAAATTAAAATATCTGGTTTTAATTAAGGAGTAGATGGCTATATTACTTTGCGAACTTAAATAAATGATCAAAAGTGAATATATCTTTCTGAAAAGGATTTGCCTAGGCTGTACTGGAGCCTAAGCTTCCCATAGTTTTTTGTACATTCAAGTTTTAAAGCTAAACATTACAGGTAGAATTACTACTAATTTAACAGAACTCTACAGGTTCTTTTTGTTTCCCAATATTTTCTGGCTTCTTTAGGTCAGCTTAGAGTAAAAACTAGTCTCGGAAATAGTATTAATTTATTAATATTTTTAAGACTCTCTCTGTCACAGTGGTTAACAGAACCAATATTGTATCAGAATGTGCTGTAGCTTACTTTGCATCATTTCTCATTCATCCTTTACTCAGTAAGATTCTGCTGATCCTCTTTGATGCTATTTTCAAATCCAAATAAAGATGGTTCTGTGATATTTTCATCCTCAAAGATACTTTTCAAAAATCTCAATGCATAATGTGCTTTTAGGGATTGATTTTGGTTTTGTAACTTACACAAATACCCAATCTAAAAATTTAAAACAATTTCAGCTTACTAGGGAATTGAGTTAGCATGCCCCCTTCATTAACACTGTAGGCTTTAAAATACTCTCCTTTCCTTCAGAAAGTTCTCCCTCCCCCAAACATGCAGACTTAGCAGAATTGCCTAAGATTCATTTTACAAAGAATCTAAAAATATGTTTATTGGCTTCATTATGAATCCAAGAAGTCCTAAAGCAAGCAAGCAAGCATGGTAATCTGTGATGAAGGATAAGTGTTACCTTGCATTTTGGAGACTGGATAATTTGTCTATGTATTATTGGATATTAAATTGCCCTTTCATTGAAGATGAAGATTTTAACTTTTGGTACTTAATGCTTTCCATACTGATATTGACAATTGTTTAAACTTCATTTTGCTTAATGTATTTCTATCTAATGTTTTTTTAAAATAATAAAATAATTGCATTAATTTATATGGCTTTTTCAAATCCCTGATTTAAATTATGTGAAGTAATTATCTTCATACCTGTCTGGTACTAATTTTTTCTAAAAAGGAATTTATTTACCTACTCTATGGAGACAAATCCCAATAAGGTGTCCAAATATCCTCATCCCCTGTGGTCAACTTGCTCCAGAGGTAGGGTCAGTATTATTTTTTTTTAACGTTGGGAAGGAATGCTCATCCCCAATTGCTGTCCTGTCTTGTCCTCCAGATCCTGCATCCCTAAAAACTCCATGCCACCAGGTATGGCTTATATGAGAGTTTGCTCTTCCAGTGTCTACAGAGATTCTCAATCGTCCAGGTAATGGTTGTCCCACAGGTGCTTTTCAAAAGGCAACTGAACTTTCTTGGGTTTTTTTTCATTGAGAATGTTTTGCTTCTATCTAAGAAGCTACTTCAGTTCTAAGTGAATTGAAGTTGGATGAGAAGCAAAACATTTTTAAGGAAAAACAAAAAAAGGCAGCATAACAAACCACTATGGCCCAGGACTTGCTTGAAAAGCCAAATCCTACAAATGTCCCTCCTTTTCCCAAACTAATCCCCACCCCAGAACTGATCATTTAGTCATGAAATTGGTAATGGCAGGTAATCACAGTCTGTCCAGAAAGGATCTATCATCCTTTCTGGACAAAAGGACTAATAGCCATATCTTCCATCTTCAAATCACTAGCCTGAAGAGAAAATTAGATCCATGTGTTCTCCTACCGTATTTGAATCAGATACTAATTGAAACAAGACCATCGTTGCCATGTGGGCCTTGGATTTTCAAATCAGGAGGATTAAAATTTGCTAGCACCATTAATGCTAGAGAATCAAAATGACCTATGATGAAATACAGTGGCTCGGCAGGGGGAATGCTAGACAATAAAGAAAGCAGAATATCAGAGGATCTGTGTCTTGTCCCTGCCACCCGTTTCAGGTATAGGAACTTGTCTCCAACCCCTTGTGAAGCAGGATGTCCAGTAATAACCAGCATCTGACATGGGGTTTATCATCACTCCCCTCCCTGGCCTTTCAGTCATTGCTGTTTTAGGATCCCAAATACCGGTGGGCAAATTTTCAATATGAGTCACTCAACCATCTCTGGCCACTTGGCCTCAGTGATCTATGCCATGTCTATGCAGTCCTCACAGCCAAGTCATAAAAGCATGGTTTTATTACAGATAGATCTACACTTTATCATCAAGTTCAGTTCAAGGTCCAATTCCCATATTTTCTTCAAGCATGATTTCCACAATTCAATATTGCTTGTCTTCCCCCTTTTCAAAACAACGCTCTCATTAGAGCTTCTCCAAATTCCCAACAGATTCACAGTTGCATTTATTTACCTAAGAATTTCCATTCTTCCATTTTTGTCCTACAGGTAGTCCTTGACTTATGACCACAATTGGGACTGAATTTTCAGTTGTGAGTCATTGCAGCCATAAAGTCTCCTCATGGCAAGGCGGGTGGGAAACAAATGTAATGTTGAATTTAAAAAATAATAATAAGTTGAGGCACCCATGTGAGCACTTTACTCAACTTTTGCTGTAAACCACCCAGAGTCCCTGTGGAGTTGGGCAGCATAAAAATGTAAATAAATAAACAAGTGCAATCCTGGGAGTCACTGGCAGTTGTGGTCATTAAGTGATCATAGAAGAGGCTTGCATGAGAATTCTTGACTTGCACCCATTCATTTAGCAACTGTTTGAAGTTACAACAGCACTGAAAAAAAGTGACATGACCGTCCTTGCACTTCCAACTGTTGTAGCATTCTCTATGGTCATATGATCAAATTTTGGGCGGTTGGCAATTATAGTATATCAATCTTGTATGGCCCAATTTCTAAATAACGCATCATCCAGAGTTTTTTCCACCTTCATGCAGTGCAGTTATTTCCAGGATAACGACATGAATGGTGTCAGTACTTTCTGAACTTTATATGAATTAAATATGCCTATGTGCTATCATAGTTATAATTTCATCTTTAGTTTCTCTCTGATTCTTTTTTTTCCACAGTTGTGTTTAATTAGTTTAGGACATATCCCACTACTGGTAATTCTCTCACATCAATAAGAATAGATCACAGAATCACAGAATTGGGGATGTGAAAGAGACGACAAAGCCAATCTAGTCAAACCCCTGTTATTTGCACTAAAAGCAAATAAACATCTTTAAGAGCTGGCTTTTCTGCTTCTTCTTTAAAACCTGAAAAAACCACAACCTTTTTATAGGTCAAATGTTTCACTGCTAGACATTTTTTTAATTTTTAGTGGCAAAAAGAAACATTAAATGGCTTGACATTTATTACTAAAACCAACAAAAATAATTAGCTTATGCTGTTGACAATATTTTATTTAACTTCTTACTCTTACATAATAAATAAGCACAAGAAATTTACAGTTTAATGGTGTAAATATGCTTCAACAATTATAAACTGTTTTTATGTATTTTTCCCTTACTTTCTGAATGCTAAGTAATTGGTTTTTTTCCATTACATGTAAAAGCAACTCTGTAATTCCAGAACAGAATTGTGTTGCTTGTAATTTTGAATGAGGAATTATAAAGCATTCCAACCTAATATACAGATCCAGATAGATGACAACAGTGTGGAAGTAGCTTATTATTGGCTCCTTCAATTATAGTTTACTTTCCAATCTAGCCTGCAATCTTGGGATTTATATTCCATATCCTGAAGCATATTTGTGTTTTACTTGATTAAAATACACTGTTAATTAGGATTGTGAAAGGATTGTTGAACCCATTTGATTACAAGATTTACATGTCTGGACGATGCTTTAGATCAATTAGTGGCACAGTCCAGTGCATTCAGATTGCATTAAGTACAAAAAATATATCCCCATCTTTATTACCTAACATGAGGAAAATAAATGGATATTTAAAAATTAAAAATCAGAGTAATATGAAATGTATATGGATGTTATAAGTGGAGAAGCATGGCAAGTTTCATAGCTCTTGATGCACAGGCTTCAGAACTATAGACCTAAACCTGCTTTTTATAAGGGATATGGCTTTTTTCACAAAATTTACATGAAAGTTAGAATTTAAATTTACCAAATATAGAAGTTGCTGCAAAGGTTTTCAAACTTTCAAAGCTTTTCAAACTTTTCAAAGCAAGTTTTGAAATCAAATATAATAAAATCGATAAAAATGGAATATTGAGGAATAACTGCAAATAGATTCATGGGGCAACAAGAAAAATGCTGGAAAGGAATGATGAAGCCCCTTCATGTATTCATCGGAATTCTACAGAACTATTTATTGATAACAGGAAATATCAGAATCCAGAATCCAGTCATCATTCCCTCTATCAATGATCCATCCATCCACCACCAATCCATCCTGCGTAAGCCACTGAGATACAGTAACTGCTTCTGCTTCTTTCTTCTGTGGATGACAGGTGAGGCACAGAAAGGTTAAAGATCCTTTCTGAAACATTTTATATTACAAGACTTTGTGCCTGGACAAGAGAAAGTAGTTTGTTCAAAAGATTCACCCTGTTTTAAGGTAGAGTTGTCAGTACTTTCTCTCCTCCTTTCCTACCAAGGTGTTCTACAAGAGCAAGAACCAAAGAACTTGTTTTAAATAGCTTCTTGATACAGCAAGTTTCTGGGATGACATATTGGAGACATACATTAATAGAAAATTCATTCATTGAGGATCAAACAAGCTAAAAATGAGCCTGAAATGCCAAACAATTTTTTATATGACTGGGGCAGGGGATTGTTAGGAGAGCAAGTGTAACTGTAACATGTCCATGGCACAATCATAATGTACATGTGTGATACAATTTCTGTGACAATATCACCAAAATCAACATGATCTGCAAGGAAATCCAGAATGTGTCCTAAATTAGTCCTAAATGTCCTAAATTAATGCACAGCATTAGAATCTATAAAGCTTACTAAAGAGAGGCTTTTTATGAAACACGAAAGTGTGGCTTTTGTATCAATATGATCCAGACATGCTTAGGTTTTCCTATTCCATTTTCCATACTTTTTTACCCAAATTATACCGTATAGGTCATAAATAACTGAGTAAAAGTCAATTTAAGGTCTCTCACTTTATAAATATACAGTATAAACCTTTTCATTCTTGTACAGATGTAGCAATTTCATATTTTTTCATTATTGGAAGTTTGTAAGCTGACACTAGTCAAATTCTGAAGGCAGAATTCTTTATTTAAATTCCAAGTATGAACATACCACATTACAGTAAGTATATAACTGAGCATTTTTCCTGAATATAATTTTTAATTGAATTAGATTAATATGCTGTAGAATATGCAGAAGCATGACAGAATATTCCTCTCTGTATTCACTTTAAAAAGATCACATAGAGCAGCGGGATTACTTGAACCATAGTGGACTATGTATTATAATTACAATATGATGGTTCCTGATACTTTCTTTTAATGCAAGACAGTGTGTGTAAAGGCATTTTAAAAAATAGGTAAAATATTACTATACAGTTATCAGATTTATTTTTATGAGGCAGTTAATTATCAGAGTTGCAATAGGAAACACATTTTAATGTAACAAAATAAAAATGCATGTTTTAGCATAAATACACTTTTCCAGAACATTACCTAAATTAATATAGAAATAGGCACTGGTTTAAAACATAGTAAACTAATTATATTTGATAATACAGTCTTGTAATGTTAATACTAGAGGATTTACTTACCAGTGCTGTTTTCAGAAATACTTATTTCAGGAAAAGCATAATAATTTGCAGCTTGTTATTTTAACTGGTTAATAGGGGGGAGATCATTTCACTCAACATTATTGCAATATATAAATTTAACTGATGAGTTTAAATTGCCTGAGTAACCTGAGAAAATTAATTAACACATATCTAACAGTAGTGTGGAAAATGGTGCAGTTGTGATTTTGGTGCAGCAGCAAACAATTATTCTGGTATTGCTAACACGGACAACATCTCAAAACTCTAGACATGATTTTTTTAAAAGTTTCATGAAAATCAGGCTTCTGCTTCAAAATAAAATGAAAACTTAGGTTGAGGCAGACTATGATAACCCCATTCCTTACATTTATTTTTATCTTACATTGATTTTGCAAGTAGTCAATCTAATACTGTACTAATGAGACAGTATTTTGAATACTAAAACTATAACAATATGCTAACCATCTAATTTCCAATGCAGAAGTTTTCTACTTTAAATGAGAATTTCAGAAACCAACTAAATTTACGGTGATTTCATGAATGTTATTTGGGGACGATTTGTGCATATGTCTATGTTTTCCTCTTTTAATAATAAAAAGGAGAAGGGAGACTCTTGACTGCAAACCTCCACTGCCTTGTGGTTCTATCCATAATTGGAAAGGGCTTCAGGAGTAAACCTTAAAGCAAAATCCTGAGCCGGAGTCCTGGAAGCAGTTTGTATACAGCCACGTTCTGATAACTCCTGCGACGTAGCCGGAACCAATCGTATTGGCTTTACCATTCCATTGGATTATTTTACGTGGAGAGGGGGGATCTGCTGCTTGGGTAACAGTCTATCCTCCATACTAACCTACCCAGGCCTTGTGCTCTGGAGAAGTTAGTCCAGCTTTGCATACGGCATTTTAGGAACTCTTTCCAGAACATGATACCATAGTCTTTCGAGACTGAAGGGTGCCAATGATGATGATGAATAAAAGAGATATGTCACCAATTATATCTGTTCTGGTTGCTCAGGTTTTCTAGTCACACACTCCAAAAATATGCTAATTGTTATCTTTCAACAGAAATTTCCAGCATGATGAGAAGATCCAAACTGCACACAAAATGCACATAGTAATTTAAACCCATGAAGTTTATTTGGCCTCTTTATCAAAAAAAGGCAATGCCATTTTCCAAATACAAAGAATGTGACCTAATATTTTCTAAAAGCATTCACTTTTTTAAATTTGAAAGATCAAAACTGCAAAGGAGGAAAGGAACAAGGCCCGAAAAAGGAATATTTGCACACAATAGGAAAATCCAATGTTCCATATTTCAAACTTGAAATAAAAGAACAATTTGACCGCTAATAATGAAGGATGGGTCCCAGTAAAACGGTTCTTTGAATTCCTAGAACAGTCTTTTCATCTTTTCGGAACCACATATTCCTGCTCAGGGCACAATTTATCCCTATTTGAAATTTGAAGCTCCCTACTTTGACACTCTGAAAATAAAAGTGCATTCTCAATTATTTGATAGGATGACATTGAGAACAAACATTCCTTTAACACAAACTTTCTTCTCCACAGTGGCAAATGTTTCTTACATCAGAAAGCAAATAAAGTGTATTTCAGGAAAAAATGATTTAAGAAAATGTCTATTATGTTTATTTGATGTGTAACAAGGTGCAATCAGTGAGGTTGTTTTGTTTATTGCACAAGATAACAAGAATTTTCACAGAAATAACCGTATACTGGTTCTGGCTATATTTAAGAGCATTCACAATACTGCCTTTTGTTTGGAAACTGCCTTGTTTTAGGGAGCCAAAAATAATCAATTAAAATTAAATTGTACAGGTAGTTCTCAACTTACAACAGTTCATTTTGTGACTGTTCAAAGTTACAACAGCACTGAAGAAAGGGACTTATGACTGTTTTTCACAATTACAACCATCACAGTATCCCCATGGTTACGTGATCAAAATTCAAACATTTGACAATTGACTCATATTTATGACGGTCGCAGCATCCCAGGGTCATGGGATCACCCTTTGTGACCTGACAAGCAGAGTCAATGGGAAAGCAAGATTCACTTAACAACCATGTTACTAACATAACGACTGCAGTGATTCACTTAACTCTGACACGGAAGAGTGTAAAATGGGGCAAACTCAGTTTAAAAATGTCTCACTTAACAAGAGAAATGTTGGGTTCAATTATGGAGATAAGTCAAGGACTACCTGTATTGTTATATGTATTTCAATAGTTATGTCCAGCTAAAAGCATATTCCTGTAATTGCATGCAGATGATTTCTTATCCGCACAATAATTTCTATTATCTGCAATCAGCAATAGGAACAGGAACACATGAGTACTGTTTCCTTTGTGTGTAAGCTGGAGTGCTCCCAAACAGTGATCTGAAGAGTACTTACTGTGAATACTTACAACATAAATACCTATCTGTATGTGTTTAGACTGTGTTATTCTCCAGATTCAATATAGGTTAAAAAAAATCAACGTTAATATGTATTCTACTAAAAACCCAAAGTAAATTCTACAGGCCTGAGGAGTGTCAGATTATCATTAGTTCCTTCTGTGAATGCATTTTATTATAGCTTAACAAGCCAAGTGCCACAATGTGCTGGGTTAAAAACATCCTCTCCCTCCCTCTCCCTCTCTCTCTCTCTCTCTTTCTCTCTCTCTCAAAGGATTACTGCTGTAATGAAAGGAATTGAAATCTCATCATCAAAGCAAAATGAACAGAATACAACTTCTCTACTTTCTTGGATCAAAATTAAAAGAAAAGTTGGATCTATTTTTATCTAGAAGTTGTATTTGAAATAGAAAAAGCTCTTCTTGGTTTTCAGAGATTTTTTTTTAAAGGTTCATATAATAACTTTACTACAGTGTGAAAGTCATCAACTCTTTGGTAAATATTTCAAACAGTAAGCATCGAGTTTTTCATTGTTCAAAGATGCATAGTTGTCATGCAGGATCGCAATTCTTGAGTGCCTTGATAAAATGTATTAAAGTCAGATGCGTTAAAATGAATGATTTGTAAACATCAATGTTCCCGAGATATTGAATAAAGATTATCTGGAAAAAAACTGTCATAAATAATTGTATCCATTTGGCAGCTATGTTAACATATAATTGTAGAATTGAAGTTGATAAGAAAACCATCTTTGTACTGATATTTGTAAAATCTAAGGGATAAATTCTAAGAATAATAAAAAATATCATCTGTTACATGGCTTCTTGTTGGCAGTGTCAACCTGCAGAGATTAATTCGTAATAAAACAACACTGAAGTTTTCTGTTTCCTGACCGTAAATGCATTACTTTACATGGCTAACCTATAAGTTTGTTCCCACTGATCTTGAACTTTCCTTACTGGCTACAGCCATGCATATTCATGCTCTCTGGAAACTATTCCAATTTGTTTATTTTAATTTAATAGCAGGCTCAATTATTGTTACCTTCCACTAGCTATTATTACAGAAGTTCCAATATAATGAGGAAGTGTGGATTCTTTGTGAGTTTCAGGGGAAGAAGCTGATGAGGGGCTTTGGTTTTTGTAAAACATATTTACATCCTCAGAATTGTGTCCATAATTTTCTGTTATGTGGCCTGTCGCCATGCATGAAGAAGTTTGAAATGTGCCATGTTTGGCTAAAACTCGGTGATAGTTCAGAAAGACAAGCGGAACTTGTCCTGCCTGTCTCACATCCACTGCATGGTCAGTTTCAGGGTCACTGTCAAGCTTTGCAACCATTCTGTCCTCAGATTCCAGTTCACTTAAGTTTGTAGCATGATGAGCAATATTTTCATATTTTGGTTCTTTCATATAAATTCTTCTTGCTTGTTCATATACAGTTGGAACTGGGACAAAGTGACTTAACTGTCCAATTGATTTACTTTGGAAAGATTCTGATTTGGATAAAAGGGTATTGGAGAAGGAGTTTGAAAAGGCCTTTTCACTAATGCTGGTTTTTTCTTGCAAGTCTCTGTTGAAAACTACTTTATTTTCTTCTTTAATGAGATTGTGTGCTGGACATGTTCTGTTTTCTGTTTTGCTCTGTTTTATAATGCCAGAATCATAGATTTCTCCTTTGTATTTGCTATTGGGTGCTAAGCTGGCACAACTTGTAAAACTTTCAGAGGTACTTTCATGGTTGTATCGTCTATGTGGTAGTGGCACTTAGGGGGGGAAAAAAGAAATGCATTAGATGGACAGGATTCAAAAGATGAAGACAAAATAAAAAAATACAATTTGTACATCTGAATATAAGTCATTAAATACAAGTGGGTACATTTGTCATTAGTTTTAGAATGAAAAGCTGCTAGTATTGACATAAAAAAAAAAAAGAACAAGCAGCTACACTACACACAGGAACACTCAAGAAGAAACGGAACCCTGTTCCATACCAAATGTCAAGATGAAGTTGAAGCAGCTTCTCAGAATCTCTAAAGAGTGACATTATTAATAACGTGAACCTGAATTGTACTCACAATAGTAATTCATATCAAATATGTCAAATTTAAAAGATGAAAATATTTTTTATGCTCATCTGCTGTGGGTTTTTTTTTCTATTTTGTAGGAAACTGCAAAATAGACTCCCAGTTTCAATTGCACTTAATTATATTAATATTAAGAATTCTTTTCTTTCTTTCATGAGTTCTTAGACTTTGACAGTTAATATTGTGAAGATATGGTATCCTAATGCCTTCTGTAAAATATATAATTACCGTATTTTTCAGAGTATAAGACGCACAATTTCCAACATAAGGCTGAAAATTTGGGTGAATCTTATACTCTGAATGTAGCTTTTTTGGAGCTTTTTTTTTCCAGCCCTAATGAGAGGCTAACAATCTTCCCGGCTCTTACCGGTTTGCAGGCTTTTTCATTGCTACTCTCTCCGAAGAATGATTTTTCCAGCCCTAACCAGGGGATAAAATAATGTGCTGAAGCTGACCAGACTAAGGACCCTAGCTGGTAGGCAGATTTTTTTCCCCTATTTTCCTCTCCAAAAACTAAAGTGCGCCTTACATTTCGAAAAACACGTATCAGGAAGCCCGAACCAAGGCTATATCTCTTCATAGACTGAGATGCTCAGATCTATGGGTGCATTTTATAAAAAATAAATGCAATCTAGGGGTCTTTTGTTAAAACTTTTACATTAGGTTTAGATTGGCAAAATGTGGGTACCAATATCCAGGTGCAAAATATACAAATTGGTGCAACAAAATTTGCCAATGACTTAAAAGGATTCTTAAATCTAGGGTTGTTGTCTTTCAGACTCTAGATTTAATATGACCACCTCTGACTTCCAGGAGTTCGATTACAACTATACAATGAGAATAACTATAAATCCTATAAGGATATATATAAGGATTTGATAATTTAATCTAAAGTTGGTTATGTTATCAAACCTTTTATCCAAATGTTCTCTATGACACATTATTAGAATTTTAAAATGGTTTAAAATCTAAACATTATTCTTAAATTGCTTGAATAATACCCACCTTCGTAATTTTGTAAGAGATTATGGCGTACATTACATGCTGACTGATCAGGACTTTTACATGGTGATTGACTCCCTGGTACAAGAGAATTGGCATAATGCCACTGGCACTCTCCACTTGTCTGCAATGTACTTAAGAAGAACCGTGCTACTTCGCAAGGTGCTCCTTGAGGCTGGCCAAATTTAGAAGGCATCATTTGTTTTTTGCTACTGAATACATGAGAGTCTACTGGAAAGTGCCCATAATGATATGAGAAAGGTAAGCTGTACGGTGGAGTGTATAAAAGTTCACTGTTCTCTGAATGAAAAGTTTGTTCTTGGATGGTGGCAGAGTTTGCTATGGAGCTGGATTTCCAGCTTCCAACTTGGCCACATTCCAACTTCTCTGTCTGGAAGGAACCATATTGCTGAAAATGAAAAGAAAAGAAAGTGTTTAATAGTGGACTCTGAAATCTGTAAGTATTGCAGAGTACCAGAATGCATGCAGCCAAGTAATCACCTTGAAACACTCATACACTAAATGAAACAGGCTTAACCAGACTTAATTTCTAAAGAGAGAAACCTTTATCAAGCCTTTCTGGGCGTCCTTTCATTGCCTCTGAAAACCCTGCTCTTTAATCCTAGATGTTCAAAACAAGCTATAGTACAGCAGAGGTAGATTCCTCCCAGTTCACACCGGTTCTATAGAACTGGTAGCAAACCGCTGGTGACATCATGGAGCCGGTTCTGTCGATGCTGGTCGGTGGACGCTGCCATTTTAAAAAAAATCTTTTTGGGGGATTTTTTTGGGGATTTTTTTTCTGCGCATGTGCAGAAGCCACATTTCCAGCACTGCGCATGTGCTGCCATCTTGTTTTTGGCTTTAAAAAAAAAAAAAATTGCTAATTTTTGGCATAGCCATGCGGTGCGGGAGGAAGTGAACCAGCAGCGAGGTCAGTTAGAACCCACCCCTGTAGTACAGGTATGTAGGTAGTCCTCGACTTATGACCACAATTGCACAATTTTTTTAAAAAATCAGTAAGGATGCTATCTAAACGGTTTTGTCTAATAGCATTTGAAATATTTAGATTTTAAACTTTTTATCTTAGGATAAAAAAATGAGGGCTAAAAAAATCTTACATGTTTTGCAACAGACCAGAGAATAATAAACACCAGCTGGATTAGGCTAGCAAACTGTCTATTTTTAATGCACAGTAGTGCAATCTTCATAACATAATAAACTAAGGTATTGTGCTGGTGGCACTCAAAATGATGGTCTCTTTGATGAGGTATGCAGTAAATGGAAGCAATGAGGAAATCTTTAACCCTGGCTAGTGCCATTGTCCAAAAAGAAAAATACTTTACAATAATTATCACAAGAGTACATGTTATTGATACATGCCATTGTGATATTTTAAAAAGTCTATAGATAACAGAGTAATAATAAAGATCAATACAGTAATGACACAAGCAGTTCTTACTCTTGTCCCTGAACATTTATGGACCAGTATATCAACTTGCAAATATTGATAATTTGAATAGCAGAGAAATTCTAGTGACTATTCCTAAAGCACTAATTGCAAAGCTAGTACACCCACACCTCCTTTAATAACCATGTGCTGTTCCAGAAATCCGGTGGTGAAGTGAAACGGTTATTATGTGAACTCGTGACAAAGAGAGACACTGCAAAGAATACTGGCTACTGTCACCTTTCCCAGTCTCATACAGCTATGTCTGCCTTACTTTCATTCTGATACACGTTTTGCCTGACTCACAAAATTTGGTTGTAGATGGATGCATTGATCAAAAAGTGAGCTTTTCATTATTGCTTTAACCATTATATTTGTAAATGGTCACTAACTGATGTAGTCACTAAACAAGGAGTGACCTTATTGCATCAAGGCTGTCATGCTATTAATAGATGAACAGTTTTGTCCAAAGGGAAGGAAAAAAAATACCTGCTGTGGATAAGGAGTTGTTCTGAGTTTCATCTTCATTTTATTACTCCTAGGTTTTGTTGCTTTTCTTGTTTCTTGTGAGGTAGAAATCAAATTTCTGCATGAAAATTGTGATTTAGAAACGGAAATTTGGTCCAGTGACAATGGAAGTTCCTTATATTCTATATCTCTGCAAGACAACATTATAGGAACAGGTTGATTGCAATCTATTTCTCATCTACTTTTGCCAAGAACCCATCCATATAAACACAGTTTTAAATGTTTTATCCAAAAAACATGTATTAAAATGAAATTCCATACAAAAGGAATGTAGTAGATTGCCTTGAAATTGCTGGTAATTATAATTCATAAACTTTGAAATTTAAATCGAAATCCTCAATTTGAACTACAAAGATCTTTCTAAAGAGGAAGAATGTAAGAACATGCAATTATATGAGACTTGTCTCCTGGTTGAGGTTGAAAAGAAATAAATGGACAACTGACAATATAAACTTTGTTTATAATGTTTCTGTATAAACAGCAATTATATAAGCATTCAACTTGTATATAAACTCAAGATATAATCTGAGACAAGATTGACTATAGTCAGTCTAAGCTCAAAAATGATGAAGAGCAATTCATCCAGAGTTCAGTTCTTTATTTGCTCAAACACTAGAATCTCACTAGATTAATCTCTTACTATTCTCACCCTAACCGATATACCCTGGGACATTCTAGGGCAGTGATGGTGAACCTTTTTTTGCTCGGGTGCCAAAAGGGTGTGTGCATGTGCCCACACCCATAATGCAATACTCTCCCCTCACGCATGCGCACACAGCCTCCCACACTGCCCCCCCACACATGCGTGCAGGCCTCACTGAAACCTCCAGACTTCCAATAGGCCTGTTGGGCCGTTTTTTGCCATCCACAGGCTCCGGAGGCTTTCTTGAAGCCTGGGAAGGGCAAAAACGGCCTCATCCCACCCTCCGGAAGGCTGAAAATCAGCTGGTCAGCGCTGGAGCTGACATAGGGCAAAGCCTCGCGTGCTATCAGATATGGCTCCGCGTGCCACTTGTGGCACACATGCCATAGGTTCACCATCACGGTTCTAGGGAGTGACCATCCTTACTTACTCCCCCTGTCTCCTATCCAGATCCTGTCAATACTGCGTCTTGTCTTGCCTCCCCACCTCTTTTCTGGAATATTCTCTCTCCTTCCTAGGAAACTGCCACTTCTCTGTGGTCCATTATACCTTAGTATGCATTTTATTCAGGTTATTGTAGGAAATTACCAGACAGAGCTCAAAGGTGGAGTCAAATGCACCATTTGTATGGAATCCTTATACAGCCATTAGAGACCTAAGTCCCCTGTGAATTCTGTTGACTCTTATCTAGCACCAATTTCCCTTGACTGTCAGTAGATCAGATTCTTTCTTGTGTATAGATAACATGCAATAAACATTTAGTGCTTTGAATTCAACTCCTGTTCCTACTTATTTGTGCCCCAATTATATCACCAATAGTCAGAATACAACTCATTTAAAAATGTGTGAACCAACATTTCTAATTTCTGCCACAATATATTGCTGTTATCAAGCTTTGCTCTGTTATTAAAACAAAATAAATCATGAGAGATACTTGGAGTGTTGTGTATTAATAAGACATTGAGGATGCACAAAACCCTCCCACCTATTAAAAAAAAAGTGAAGATGTATCTGAAGGAAAAGTGAGGTGGGAAGGAGATAGGGAAGGAAGGAAGGTCAACCCTACAGTGAATGAAAAGACACATGTTAGTTCATAAAGTGTCTGAAACAATCAGGCTACAAGATTATGACTCAAGGATAATTGAAAGTAAGAGATTTTTCAGAACCTAGCCAAAGATTGAGATTTTTTTCTGCCACATAGGGAAAAGAAACTACATTCCCTCTGGAGAATATCAATAAGCAGTTGATAGCTGCTTGTCTAAGACAGGCATTGAAACTAACAATAAATGATACTAGAATCAAAAATGGTTTATTGTCATTCCCATATATTGTCCCATGACAATATAATTATCAACCCCTTAGCAAATGAAAATAAGATAAAAAGCAGCTACCGTTATTCATTTGTCAGCGTCTAATTGCAAGAAATGATAACTTACGTTAGGACATAATTGACACTGACTATGCAGTGAGGTCTTGATGAGCGGCTATTATGTACAATAGTGGCATAGCTCTGGACCCAAACCCAGCCACCATTTTTTGACAGCAACCGATAATACTTGGTTGTGACTTGTCCTTTCACCAACACTATAAAAACATTAAAGAGGTTTAATTACATTTATATTCTGCCTGGTCCAAAGCCTCTTGGCTTTTGTAAAATTACAGAACTTGTAACTTTTCAAGCAAGATTGTTCTTTTTGTTTTTTAAGAAGAAAATCGAATAGAATATACATAGGTGAACTTTTTCAAGTAAGAAAAGAAACATAATTCTCTATTTTAGCTTTTACATATAAATATTTCCTTTGCCCAAATCTTCTAACACAAAATTCACTGTGTAATTAATATAACAATCCTACATAAGTTTACTCTTAAGTCACATGCCATATGAGTACTTTAGGTTACCTTCATAACTTATTTTATATCTTATTTTCTATATGTATAAAACAGCTTCAAAGCATCACAGAACTTACTATTAACATTCCACATACACTATTGATCTAAAATATAAAGTCATAGCAAAGAAAAAATTGGATTATATATCCTCACAATGTCTCCACTGCAGCCAATGCTGTTTTTGCAAAGCATGTTCATGTAACAAAAACAGAAATGTTGTGTTTGGAATTTTTTGACATATACATTTGAGGGGAGATTATAAACCTGAAATAATACATTTGTGGCTGCAGAAAATTTAACACGTTTTATTGTCTTCTCACTCTCATTCCCATTTGTCAGTTGATGCAACATAATTACATTCACAGCAATCTTTCAAGAATCCACATCCTTCTCAAAAAGAGATTGGTTTTGTTGTGATCTAAGTTTTTCATTAAAATAAATTGACAAGATGAGAAATCTGAGATATTTTTTAAAGAAAAAAGTCTTCCTTTGTATGCTGACCAAGATTTTTGAAATCTTCTTTAAATTAACTGGTCAGACTTCGTTAAACTTCAACATAGATACATGTAAGTCTTTTCAAAAAAATCTTTCTATCCCTTCGTTCTGAGAAGAAAAAGAACAGGGGTTTGATGGTGCTCCCCATCCATTATTTATTTATTTATTTATTTATTTTGTCATATTTATATACCGCCCCCCTCCGAGGACTCGGGGCGGTGTACAACAATAAAACCATCAATAGATAATGACAAGTTAAAAACAATTAAAATGATAATTGGCATTGAAATGGAATTTAGCAACCCAGTCCCTACAAATTAAACATTAGGTGAGGTTTGCCTGACTGAACAAATGAGTTTTTAAGTCACGTCGGAAGGTACGAAGATCTGAAATGAGACGGAGTTCCACGGGGAGATCGTTCCAGAGAGTTATGGCTCCTATCGAAAATGCCCGTCTTCTCGCCGTTGTCTGTCGGCAGTCTCTAACAGTTGGTGTCTGGAGAAGACTTGCACGGTGGGAACGTATTGGGCGAAGGGAGGTATTACTTGGTGGTTAACATACACTCAATGCAGCAAATGGCGTCCATCAATCTGATACAAATGTCCCCAAATAGCATTTATCTTTTAAAACAGGTTTTTAATCAACAAATGGCTTCCTTATTCTAAAAGATCCTAACAGAAGTCATTCTTATATCCTCCTCCTCCTCCTTTTTGAAACAGTAAGGTTTTAATACATTGCCTATTAGCTACCCATGGGGTAAATGCATATACCATAATTACAATGCTTAAACAGAAGGATGCTTCTGCTCTGAGAATCTTCATCCAGGAACAGGGGCCGTTCCCAACATTCCTCGTTATTCCTAATGTGTAAAACCCGAACCATCTCTTGTCTGCTGTACGGTCCTCTTTAGAAATGGGGCTTTAGGTCCAATAAACCACCAGTTACGGATCATTTCACCCAACAGCTAGAGAGTCCGAGAACATGTTTGAATCCTGGAGTATGTTTTGCCAGAACGAGAAGGAGAAAAGTTTGCCCAGAGTTCTGGAACAATCAGAGGAATAAACCTTTGCAAATGTTCATGTGCTTTCCATCAGATTTCATTCCAGGCGAGATTTTGCATCCTCTAGTTTCATGTTACATAATCAAATTTAATTCTATAAGAAAGATGACTGGATAAGTGTGCTGCTGCCCAGATTCTAGCACGGAATTCGATGCTGGCAGAATTAATACACAAAGAACCAAACATTTGGGAAAAGAAATCAGGAATTATCAAAATAAGCTGGATCAATGCCCTTACTATTATACAGGGGAGGGTAGAAGACACAGTGGTTGGTGGGGCCCAGTTAATGGTTTGGAGCCAATAATATAAACGGAGAGGTAAAAATAACATGTATAAACATTTTTTTCTCTCATTCTGGAGTTTGCTTCGTGTTTTTCAGCTTTTTGAACTATATTAACTCCTAAATGCATTTCAGCAGTTAGTTCCTCAACTCAAAATGGCAGGAAACTAAAATTTGATCCTGCTGTTGGAGGGGGTTATAAAAAGAGAGAAGTGAGCTAGACTTGTGTAGTCTTCTTGTGTAGTTTTAATATATACCAACAGTAGGTACTCAGAAAATGTCAACCAAGTTATTACACCAGTATTCTAATTCTTGTTCATTTGGTGCTCATAGGAATAGAAGCTGAAATAGCTCACTTACGTTGACCTTGAGAATTGGTCTTTTTCAAGAGCTCTTTTAATGTTAGTATGGAAAATAAGCTCGTGATAAAAGCTTAAAAGCTCAGCTATTCAAAAAGACAAATAGAGAAGGAAACATCTCCCCAAATCGGGATAACTCCAGAATTTATACAAACCTAGGATTCAGACCAACGTTTCTAAAACTAGATTCTATAACAAACTTTTAAATTTAATTCTTCTCCACTCTGTTGCCAAGAACAGGCCATGCTTAGCTGGAACTTGCAATGGAAGCAGGAAGCGCAGAAAACGAAGATTTCCAGTTCTTAAGCTGAAATGCTAAGCGGTGAATTTGTTAACGGTAACTCTTGCTAAGCTAATGTTATACCACATTTAAAAGAAATAAATTAGATGTTCAGTAGACTGGGGAAACATGGTACACATATGTTAAATCCTCAACGTAAGTCCTCGACTTACGACCAAGTCCTCGACTTACGACCATGCCGCCTGACAGCTGATTGGCCAATTTAAGAAGCCAGCAAGGCGGGAAATTGGACT
>JANHGD010003645.1:167749-178935 GCA_027560375.1 Imantodes cenchoa | reverse complement strand
CATCAAGCTCCAAAGAATTGAATCTTATTCAGAGATATTGTAAAATTTAATATTTCCCTTTGCCTTGCCTGCTTTCAAGAGAAATTATTTTCACAAAATGTTACTTGCACAATCTGATCTTAAGCCTGTTGTACAGATCCAGGAGGAATAGCTGTGTGGCTCTGACACCCCAGCCCCAAATCTAACATCTAAGAGAGCTGCCTCATTTAGCCTAACAGTAGGGCTGCCACTGGCACAGGGCAAAATCAGATGGCCACAATAATATGCAATCTACCAGTCCTTCAGCCCCCATAAAATTATGCCAGCATAAATATACAATTCAGATTCTGCCATGATAACCAATAATAGGTGGTGTCCTAATAAAAGAATAATGAAGAAACTGATCCATGAATTCCTTTTGCTTCCAAGTGTGCTAGTTGAAGAATCTTAATATGTGTTGTGCAGAGCTGGATGAATGGAGTTTCATGATTAGAACAGTATATATCAGGGATCTTCAAACTTGGGAACTTTAAGACTTGTGGACTTTAACTCCCAGAATTCTCCAGCCAGCATTCTGGGAGTTGAAGTCCACAAATCTTAAAGTTCCCAATTTTGAAGACCTCTGGTATATATAGCCCCTCTCAAGATAACTGACTAATGGGGCAAAACTGTTCCTCACCTATGACCCATCAGTTGGGCTATTTCTGATCATGACTCTAATACTCTTCTGAAAGAGCAATAAATCTGTGTTCAGAAATAGCCTGGCTGAAAGATTACAGGCACAGAGTGGATAATTTGGAAGGGAACGTTAGTAAATGAGCATCATCCTCAAGTATTGCTTCAATGGAATGGCAGTGCTGACATAGAATTCAATTCTGTCCTTAACAGCTGACAGCACCTAAAAGTAGCCATGGAACTTGGGTGAAAATAACTCCAGATACTAATACAAGAAAAAAAAAATAGCCACGTGCAAACTTTCTTATCAAAGTAGCAAAAAGCCTGCAATACATTCAATGCTGTCAAAACCAACAATCATTTGGTAGCTGGTAGACATTAATTGTTTCCTCATTTAAAGATGTGTGTGTGTGTGTGTGTGTGTAGCACAGTTCTAGCACTAATTTAGATAGCTCAGCTGAAAGGAACAAGATGTCTTTTAATAAAGAAAAATGCAGGCTATTACAAATCCTGGCTTAGAAATATTAGATCAAAGAAGGACTTGATATTTACAACAAATGTAACATCAATCAGCAGTGTAAGAAAGCTGCTAGCACAGGCTTCTTAAATTGTTTGCCATCACACTTCCCCTTAGTGTCATATTTGGGAAAAGTGCATTTATTATAACAATGTAATCAAAAGGTTATTCACACACACCCTCTGGATTCAGTCTGCACCTCCCCTAGGGAGCTACACCTCAGAGTTCGGTGTAGCTACACCTCAGAGTTTGGGAAAGCTTGTGCTAGAATGTCTAATGCAGTTCTAAAGTATCAAAGACATCTAACATAATTGTTCCTTTCGTTCTGCAAAGCTGAGACCACACCTGGCGTATTTCTACATTTTTAGGAGGATGTTGACAGGCTAGAATGAGTTCGAAGAAGAGCAATTAGAATAATCAAAGAACTTCAACTATGTGGTGTACCTGTGGGCCACAAGATCCTCTCCTTTATCCAGAGCAGAATTTTGAGGCACCAGTCTGTTCACCAACTGATTGTTCCATTGCTATCATTGCCATTGCCATTGCCTTTTTAAGGAGGGCACAAGCCAATAGAGTTTTGCTCTGAATACAATCTGAATACTTTACTGATCAGTCCACATCACAGTCAAATGAACCCTGCAAGAACTGCCACCTATGGATACTGCAAAATCTGGGATTAGCCTGCCACCTATGGATATTTCCACATTCTTTTGGTCCCTGAAGTTTGTATGGAAAGCATCTTGTGCAGGCCTGGGTCAGAGTTTTATTATGCCTGCAATGGCCAGATGAAGGTGTGTGTGTGTGTGTTTGTGTGTGTGCGCGCACACACACGCATGTAGGAAGAGAGCTGCATATGGACCTGGAAATAAGGACTGACTCCAGTTCTATTGCTTTACAGAGAAACTGTCCTGGTGTACCTGTCAGCTGTTATATGAGTTATTCTTGTAGACCGATCACACATTCTTCTGGAATAGCTAAAGTGCTATTCTGAAATAGGGTTAAACTATATTCAAACAATTGGCACCCTCCAAATGCATCATATTTGAACAAAAACTAGAGCAAACTTTAATAGACAATTAAACCAGATGGTTCGGCCATCAGTCAACACTCGCCTCCTCCCAAGGCTTATTTCTATTCCATATTGAGCAGAATGATTGATAGATATTTTCCTACCAATTAGGGATGTTTGTAGGAAGCAAGAAAGATAGAGATTTAAGTTTTATTATGCCTGCAATCCCCATAAACCTAACTATAGCAACTGCAAAATGTACCCATCATTGTTGCTCTGATGCAAGGAGATCCATTGCTGAACTCAGATGTACCTGAGCATCTGCCTGTACACCTGGGGAGCATTAACTGGCATTAGTTAACAACATGTGACTGCTGATCATCAAATGTTTTTCAGTTTTCATGACAATTTCAGCAAAATTCAATCCATTGGTATGAGAAGAGCTTGAAAGCCATCCTGCTAATTTTGAGTATCTTAGAAAATAAAGTCTATTTTTATTTATTTATTGGCAATTATGTTTGATATATAGTACTTATATTGTGGACAGGGAAGAATAGAATGAGTGTGTGAGAGAGTCACCTTAAGCGCCAAGATAACATGCCTTGGCTTGGGTCTTATGCTTGATTCATATCTTGGGGTTACTCCGTCTCAGGTGGTTTCTAACTTGCCAACTATGGACAGAGAGCTAGGGCCAAAGGTCACTAGCTTCAAAATGGCAGGTGTGAACAGAACCTGCCAGTGTGTACTTTTTACATGCATGCAATGAATGTGCTTGCATATTAAAAAGGGGTGAAGTTTGGATCACCCAGTCACATGTGCATTTTGAAGCTGATGATTATTGCTGTGAGCGTCTCTGCAAAAACTGGGTGTAAATGACATAATTCTCTGCCTTATGATTTTGTCTGATATTATGCTAACTTTACCGATGTTGTTCTTATAGTTTACTGCATTTAATATTTGGGGGCAGTGAAAAGATTGTAACTTACAAAGTCAACAGAGATTTAATAAAGCAGAACTTTAACTATTGTAGTGCTAATTTATTTTTTTAAGGAAGTGTTATTGCGGACATGATTCTGTGTAGACTGAGGCACATCAAACCTAAATGGATTTATGTAGATGGATTTCATCCAGTAGAAGTTCAAATCTGAATATGTTAACAACAATGGATCTAATTAGGGTTCTTCCCTAATAATTGTGTACTATTTTGCATTCCCTTTATTCTAAATTCAGATTCCATCTATCCATTTATGAAGTTTCAGAGGCATGTATTAAAGTTCTTAAAATTTAAATAATTTATTACTGTACATTATTTTTCAGCTTTATCTTAGGAACTCTTTTTTTAATTTCTCAAATGCAATGTACAACTCTGATTTTTTTTCTAATGATGAAAAGAATGAAGGGAAAGAATGTAAAGCAGTAAAAAGCTACAAAAGAGAACCCAAGCAGTATCAAAAGCTATTCCAGTAAATAGATAGGAGGATTAGATGCTATGTTCTCAGGCATTTGGCAGTGCAGAGGCTCTTAAGACAAGAAACTTTTACATTTTAAACCAAGAACATTTTATTCAGAAAGCTAATTTCTTTTGTTGGACATGCTTAGGAAGTCTTCCAGTCCTGAATTTTCACAGGATTCCTTGAAAGTTTCACTTTGGTCTTAAGAAGATTTCACCTACAAGTGGCTCTTTTCTGCTAGATCCAAACAAGATTCTTTATTTTCTATGAAGATTAATTTAGATTTTCCATTGCAAAGGCATACATGCCTCAGTCACATGATCCTTGTCCTTTTGAAAACTAGGTAAAGTCTATAAAGAGGCAGCTGCATCCCAACCTCTTTGAACAGTGTCTCTTATATACAAGGAGAATGACTAATCTGTCCTGCAAACACTAGTGGAGACTTATAATCAGCACTGAAGGAGGCTGTGCTGGGAATGAATGTATCCAGCTACATCAGGCTGTGTCTCCTAGAGAAGGGCTTTGCTCAGTACTGACTATCCTTTAAATGTGAACTATACCAAAATGCAATCATTTCTTAGTTAAGTTGCTTTGACGATTTCTTTTTCCAATAAAAGTATGTGAGTGCTTAAAGGTGAATTCACATTTTCATTTTTATCATAACCATGACTGGTGGATCATCAAAATACCATTCCCTGACACTTCTATTTGATAAACTAGAGGTTTGCTTTTAATTAGTATGATATTGACAAAATATTTTAAGACAACTGCCCATGAATCACAGAGGAGCATCTTGCAAATTTCATACCTTTATGTTAACAATTCCCTATATTTTGCTCCTTTTCAATAGTTGGAATTGAAAGGAATTGTTATCTAGTATGGTCTGAGATATATTAACTAATAGTGGTTTGCGCCTAAGAAAATCAGCATAGTTGACATAAAATACACATGCTTGGAGTTTGCATTGATTCAATGAGCCAAGTTTTTTTTTAAAAGCTCTGTAAAATAAATATAATATTCTGTATTCTTGAATAGAGGCCAGTAATAACTATCCTGCTTTCTCAGAGAAATTTGTCTATCACCAATCTGCTCGGTGAAGGTTTCTGAATTTATAAAGGAAGCAGTTTGAAAAGCAGTGCAGCATTATGACTATAAGTGAAACAATACAATTTTCACATACAGAACAAGCATAAAGTATTTATCTTGGTTTAGGGCACGGTATTCCAAAAGGTTCAGATTCCAGCTGAATTGAATTAGTATTTTATCCCTTGAATGAAAACATACAGTAAGATTTGCTGATAGAAGCCAAGTTCCCATCTGCTTCACTGATTATGGATCCCCTAAGACTGTCAATAAAATACTTTGGAACTGTTAGTCAAAAAAAGTGGGGTTGTGCACCAACTACTCACCTGCTCTTGCCCTATAGGGAAAGTTGCACTATCCTGAACGAAGTTGAAAACATTCCTTAAATTCCTCCAGGAAAAAAAATGCTACATGACTAACCTCATAATGCAAACATATCATTGATTGAATGGTTACATACACTAATTACTCTTGTATATTGTAGAATAATATGGGGAAATAGTCTAATTTTCAGTCTTTATACCTTATTGAAAACTCTTTTGTTAAGTACTTAGTTGTATGCTAATGGCACCCCAAACCATATTAGTTTTTTTCATATTAGATTTTAGAAAATAAAAGAAATCAAATTAAGCAATGTTGAACTTGCTCCATATTGGGACCTATAACAATCTGTGCAGGCACTGCCATATTTTTGAGTGCAACAGTACTCAATACTTATTTTGTCTAGTAAAAGAAGCGATATCACAAGTGGCTCTGGAGGTTGATTAATGTAAACATATCATACAGGTATTCCTTGCTTAGCAACCACAGCAACTTTGTCACTAAGACTGTATTCACTAAGTGGAAAACCCAGGGATGGGTTCCTCCCGGTTTGGACTGGATCGCCTGAACTGGTAGCGACCCACTAGTGACATCACTGAACTGGATCGACTGGTGCCAGTCCG
Organism: Imantodes cenchoa; assembly: GCA_027560375.1. Taxonomy (NCBI): domain Eukaryota; kingdom Metazoa; phylum Chordata; class Lepidosauria; order Squamata; family Dipsadidae; genus Imantodes; species Imantodes cenchoa. The sequence goes on along the minus strand of JANHGD010003645.1, from coordinate 173,277 downwards.
TGGGTGCCACCATCTTTTTTTGTGATTTTTTAAGCAATTCTTTACTGCTTTAAAGTATTTTTCTGTTCTGCTGCTTGTAAAAGGGCCCTCCGTCCGCCCCTGGGTCTATATACCGACCTTTGTTCCTTTGCCGAAGCACAGCTGATCATCTCCTCAGCTGTGTTTCGGGCTGATTCTAGCTACGGAGAATGCGCGGATATAAAATTGCATGAGGGGCTACACCCGTGAAACATCGCGATGCTAACCGGTGGCAATGGTAAGTGAAACCCACCCCTGGGAAAACCATGTTAATTGATGTATGATGTTATTTTTCATATGGCAAGACACCACAGGACTACAACTTAGGATTTTACTGTTGCATTATCCATTAATTCTATTTGTTAAAAGCCAATTGGGAAGCACACAAATGGTGATCCAAGATTGTGGTACTCTGCAACAGTTGTAAATGCATGCCAGTTGTGAAATGCCTGAATTATGATCATGTGATTGTGGAATGCTGCAACAGTGGTAAATACAAAAACATGCAAAACTGTGTGTTTATATATTATCGCAACCTCAAATAGTTACTAAATTAGACATTGGCAGGCAAGGACTACCTGTATTGAAAGGGAGTGGTGGATGCTGAAATCATGCGTGCAGCCTTTCTATCCCAAAGATTGCATGTGTGCAGAAAACGGGCAGGACAACAGCAGAGTGCTTTCAGTGCCCTATAAAACAACCAATTTCTCTGTTTCTCATACTTACTTAAAGGAGAACAAAAATAACTCTAATTCCTTCATTCTTTTACTTTTTACACATGGCTCTAATTCAGGGATGGGTTCTAGCTTACCTCGCTACCAGTTCGCTTCCTCCCGCGTCGCATGGGCATGCCTCGTGCATGCACAGTGCCAAAAAAATCCTAAATAAATAAATAAAAAGCCAAAAACAAGATGGCGACCACATGCACAGTGCCAGAAACTCGGCTTCTGCGCATGCTCAGAAGAAAGAAAAAAAAGATGGTGGCGGCCACGGACTGAAACTGATCAAACCGGATCCGTGATGTCATCATTATGTCACCAGCAGGTTGCTACCGGTTTGGGAGAACCATTCCAAACCGGGAGTAACCCACCCCTGCTCTAATTCCTAACCATGATGCTACTAAAGGGATGAACCTATTGTGAGCCAAGTACTGCTGTTTTGTACTCACACAGGCTTGTTTCATTTTTTGATCCCCTCTTGTTTCTTCCTGTGGATGGTGAATTTCTGTAATCATATTATGCATAACAGTATTACAGTATACATATATACATATGGTATACATATACTAATATACTGTGTGTATATTATGCATACGGTTGAAAATGACAACAGTAAACATCATTCCAAATACAAATGGTACAAAATAAAAAGTGTGGACGGGCTGAGTTATTTCTTCTTTGGGATATTTCAGAAATAATTTGATAGTGAATACTTAAATAAATAAAATATTCTGTGGTGGGAAAACCGATACAGAAGTCAGTAAGGCAGCACTAAAGGAAAGGGAATCTTCAGTAAAGGAAGGGATGAAGAAATGCTCATTTTCCATGCCCCTTTTACTTCTAAAGTTTCACTATTGTACATGGGTTGAGAGAGAAAGGCAACAAACATATTCAAAGCTTTCAAGTATTTTTTTTCCTATCTCGTTTGCCTTGTTCTAAAATCTCACAGGAAGATGATTGAGAATGAACTTTCATCCTATTTTGCTTTAAATTAGCTTTATGGGTTAAATCCTATTTTGCTTTTAGTGTGACTAGCCCAGTTTTGTCAATAGGATTGGTCTAAGTATGAAATGTGATTAAGCTAAGGATCATTTCATTTAAGAGAAAATCCTGTTTCTTCAGGAAGTAGAGCTCTAAGCAAATAAAAACCATGGTGATAACATCATAACCTATGACTCCAGAGTGTCAGCAGACCACCTGAAAGAAATAGCTTTGCTTATTAAAGGTGGAAATAGAAGCTGTATATGGCCCTTAAGAAACAGTAAGAGCGTGAACGTAATGTGATAGTGTGTGCATTGGGGAAGCTATATTTTTGCAGCAAAAAGTAGCAATTGAAACTCAAGAGAGCTACAGGACTGTTATTTAAATCAGAGGGCAACTGATTGAGATTATGATTCTTCATGATCAGTTGGGAGATCTGGCTTGGCTCCGGTATCTCCCACTGCCTTCTTGCTGCCCCACAGCCTATTCTGCATCCTTTCCACCATTAACTTGTAGCAGGTTAGGCTGTAGGACAGCAAGCAGGCAGTGGAGCATCCACAGCAAACAACTTGGGGTCTCTGAATGCAAAACATAGGAAAGTGTCTTTGGATTCATCAGGGATGTGCACATGACTGGGATGCATTCTTCCAGCTCAAAAAAGCATAAAAATCAGAGGTGGGTTGCTACTGGTTCACCCTGGTTTAGCGGTGGCGGCAGGAGGCTCCGCCCACCTCCGGACGTCATCACAATCTGCACATGCGCAGAAGGTTCTGTGCATGTGCAGAAGTGTCCTGTGCGTTCACAATTCCGAACTGATAGCAAAGGTAAGTGAAATTCACTACTGATAAAAATGCCCTGCTTGGCTTCTGCTTAGAATATTATATGGGTGGAGGGTTAAGGTTGGAGAAATTAGGAACATGGTGGACTAGTGCCTTTAGTTTGCAAGTGAAAGTCAGAGTGATAGTTTAGTCAGGTAACAAAAGGCAGCTTTTTCATTTAATCCCCATCATACTTCTGAGGGTTTTTTGGGGGTGGGGGAACGTCTCATGATCCAGGCAGCCTCTTGTGTAAGGCTGGGCTACCTTTGAGTTTATTCCCAGAGAAGTCCTTTCATCCTCTAAATTGCTTGCTCAGGACGAGTGAACTTCCCAAGGCAAGTACCCTCTTCTCACCTGGCACTGCAAAATTCTGGAACAATTCTTGCAGAATAAGGCCTTGTTCAGAGGAAGAGCATGGCAAAATGATATGGCATTAGGCTGTACAGTGCAGGTGTCCTGAAATAAAGTGACTAGCTGTACAGAACCCAGTAAAGTTTGATGATGACATTGATTCGTTCGCTTCTTTCAGGGATAGGAAATGTGTTTCACAGCCTAACTTTGTGGAGTCCTGTGTAATATCAGAATTTTTCTTAAAACCATCAGTTCTGCCTTCTCGTAATAATGAATGGCCTTTCCATATCATTCTATGAGAGGGAGAATAAAGAAGAGAAGATGGCAGATGAAAGATTATTCAAAATAGAAAGAGGAAGGGAGAGGTAGAACAATGTGAATGATAGGATATTAGACATGAAACAGGTGGCTCCATCCAGGCCCATCCAGCTGGCTTTTGGCCATTAGCAAGTTACTTGATTAGTCTTGACAGACAGAGAGACTTTTCATCATATAAGCTTTAAGCATTTAATTGTTTTGTAACTGGGATCAGTTTGGCATGAACTGCCTCAGTGCTGAAGGCTGATGTAATAGCTTCCTTTTGGAAGTATTGCTCAAGAACTGTTGTGTTAGTATTCAGGGCCCATATGGTATTCTTCAGAAAAGAATGATAAGCTTTTCTCTGCTTACATATGTTAAGTGTAGTTGAACGTTTTCACGAATGTGAAAAATCAGCAGATTTTCAGAATACAATAAGAAGGCTGAAGTTTATTTTAAGCAGAGTTTAGATGTGGCCATAACCTATAAGAGAAAAAAAGTTAGCAATTATATTAAATCCTTCTTTCTCCTGACATCTAAACATCCAATCACTCATGGCTATGAAGAGGTAGAAAAATTGAAATGAGAAAAACAAATTAGAAGTCTTGCAAAGCTGGGAGGATTTCTTTGGGAATCCTCCCAAACTTCACATCATTGACCACATTTCTGGATAGGTCCCAGTTATTCTCCCGCTCCCATCCCATAATATACAAGCTATTTTTAAGGCAGCGTATCTGTTCCCACCAATTGCACTTTCTAGATTGCAGCTTCTGCTGACTAAGTGATCAGCTGGGAGGCATGGTTGGCAGTCAGCCTATCCAATGAAGAAGCAAAGTATGGGAGAAATGTATTTAGAAGTTAATGCCTCCCAATGTACTATGAAGGCAAGAGCTAGGAAAACAAAAGCTTGCAGTGGAAACAGTTGCACTTTTATAACCTGAACTTCCAGTGCAAGGATAAGGGCAATGCCACGAGAATGTTGTAGGGTCTCCAAAACAAAATGCAAGGTTTTCTGGTGGGAAATAAGGTATTAGTGTATGATGCTTTTATCAAGCACAGGAAGTCCTTGATGTACAACCAGAATTCGGTCCAAAATTTCTATTGCTCAGTGAGACATTTGTTAAGTGAGTTTTGCCCATTTTACAACCTTTTCAGACACAGTTGTTAAATTAATGTGTTTCCCCGAAAATAAGACCTAACCAGGAAATATCCTGATATTTTTAACGTGCTCCTAATATAAGTCCTACCTCCAAAATAAGCCCCAGTTAAAGTCTTCATCAGCTGGAGTGGTGGGTGTGGGTGGGCATGGCTAGCACCAAAGGTGGTGAGGACACGGGGCCAATGATGTCTGGCAGTAGCCGCAGCATGCACATTGCGAGTTGATTTTCTGTCCAAGCAGCAGGCAGAGACAGAGGTGGGGAGGAAGCACATGATTTGGATATGACATGTAGGCTGTGGGAAAGCTGAGAGTCAGTGGGCCAGAGCAGGCAGTCAGCCATGGGAAGCTCATCTTCACACAGCAGAAGGAGGGAGAGGCACAGGGGGAAGGCAGGCAATCTGGTTTTGCTGCATGGGCCATGGGCAAGCTGAGACACATAAAGATGATTCTCCCAGTGCCCCCTGTCCACTCCATCTCACCATCTCTTGGCTTGCCTGAGGCCCGGGTGACACACTGGGATCGCCGGCCTTCCCCCCCCCCCCACATGTATCTGCCCCTGTGTGCTGCCAGTACCACCATGAGAAAATAAGTCTTTTGTGGCCGACCAGCTGCTCCAGCTCACTGACTCTCAGCTTTCCTGCATCCCATACATCGCGTTTTAATTGCCTGCATTTCCCCCTCTGTCTCCATCTGCTGCTTGGACAGTAGTCTCACCTGTGCTGCATGGGCTGTGCAGCTACAGAGTGTGTGAACCAGGAGACCTTGGGCTGCAGCTGCTGCTGAACACCATTAGTCCCTGTGCTCTCGCTGGTGGGGTGTCCAGCTGGCCTGATAATCCTGATAATCATGTTTCCTTGAAAATAAGCCCTAATGCTTATTTGGGAGCCCAAAATATTATAATTTCTCTTTAGTTCTAGGTTGGACAAGAACTAGAACAAGTGTTTTATAATATATACCTAAGAAGCTTTTTAGAGTTTTGTTTACATTTGTCCCAGATCATGTGGTCCCCTTTTGTATCTTCTGAGAAACAAAATCAATGGGGAAGTCAGATTCACTCAACCAAGTCAATGGGGGAGTCAGGTTGACTCAGCCTTCCATCCTTCTGAGTTGAGTAAAATGAGGACCCAGATTGTTGGGGGCAAGATGCTGACTCTGTAAACTGCCTAGAGGGGTTGTAAAGCACTA
>JANHGD010003645.1:4336-25023 GCA_027560375.1 Imantodes cenchoa | reverse complement strand
GCTCTACCCACTTACCTGGGAGTAAGTCACACTGAACTCAGTGGAGCCTGTTTTTGGTTAGGCAGGCATAGGCTACCATGATTAGGGCCCTCTTTTGACACGGGGCCAGGCCAGCTTAATCAAGCCGATGTTTTGGGGTCGCGGGGCTAGCCCATAAGCGCCACCTCTGCTGAGCACTCAGAGCAAATGGTGTGGAAGGAAGCTTTTCGGTGCCATTCGAAGCTTTCGCCCAGCTGCAGAGGATGTTCCTTCTTGTTCAGCAGCAGGTTTGCCACGTCGTTCATGGCTACTGTGGCGCCCCCTGAGAACAAGAAGAACCCATGCAGCCGCCCTGCCTGGCCACCTTCTGTTCCGGGCTTGGAGCAGCATGCTTGGGAAAACACTCTCCACCCGGGGGAATCGATCGAGAGGGACCACACATGTTCCCCGGGGTCACACGCACCCCCCTGGCATCGCTCTGTGCCCCCCCAGGGGAGCCTGCCCCAATATTTGAAAAGCACTGATCTAACTAGATGCTATGAATGGTACACTTACATTTCTTATTTGTTTCTACTTTCTACTCTGTTTGCTGTAAATGTTAATTTGTCTGAGTGCAGTAGATTTATAAGTGCAGTAAAATGCTTGGATGGATTATGTCCAGTAATTATTATTTAATAGTAGAAACCACAAAATTATTCCCTAGGTACATTGATAATAATGGAATTTTTTAAAATGGAAGCACAGCAAACTCAAATAAGAACCTAGAGTTAAGAATGTTTCAAATTTTAGTTCAATTAAACTAAAATATATTTAGTAATTAGGCCTACCTTTTGATGCCTTTGAGAAGACAACACAACATGAGCGCTATTGTATTCTCAAATTCCAATAATTGGAGAGGCATATAGGCTCCAATTTTGAAAGTAATATATAACCATTGCAAGGGCTAGCCAATTTCCTTCATGAATCTGTCTAATCCAAACATATGTTTCTGGAGCTACATGCTTCGGTGACACATTACATAATACTGATAAAAAATGAAGTGGATCGGTCAAGCTTGTAAAACAACTATTTCAATCATAAATTGGCTAGCCCTTGCAGGTTCCAACATTGTTTCTCAAACTTTTCTGCTGTTACGGATTGTTCATCAGGTTTGCTCTATAGCCCTTTACTAGAGTACATGATCATGCTTCAAGGAAAGTGATAAGCCTGAGTGCTCAACTATAGGCTTATCACTGTTCTGGAAACAGGATCATGTACTCTAGTAAAGAATTGTACAGTCTACCTGATGAGCAACCCCTAAAAGCATAAAGTTTGAGAAACAATGTTGGAACTTGCCTTTAATTTAGATTAGCATCCTGCTGTTATAAAAAATATGATAGGCTTACTTTTTATATTGATAGTTTCTTGCATTCTAACAAATGAAGCTCTACATAATTGGTAAAAACAGGTGGTCCTCTAGTTATTTATTAAATTTCTATGCTGCCCATTTCACTAATACAGTGACTCTGGATAGCTTACAATATTAGAAAAAGTTAAAAGGTGCTAAACGCAATGAAGAATAAAAAAATAAAAATTAAAAGCAAGTTGATGGGCTGCTTGGGGTCTTGATAATCTTCTCTTCCCCATCAATCACCCCCAATGTAGCAGGCCAAGTAGCAGGCCCAAATTTTAAGGCTCTTCTGGAAGTCCAGGAGTATAGGAATGGATCTCACATGAGATCACATGGAACCACAGCAGAAAACCACAATTGGACTGGCATTTCTATCGCTAAGTGATCTGGTCATTAAGTAAGTCATTATATGACTACCTGAATTTGCAGCCTTTTTGCCATAGTTGTTAAGCGAATCACATGGCCACTAAGCAAATCTGGTTTACCCCATTGACTTTGTTACAAACCAATTGGGAGGGTTGCAAATGGTGATCATCTGACCCTAAGACAGTGCTTTTCAAATAGCGGGGCGGGCCCCCCTAGGGAGGCGTGGAGCGATGCCGGGGGGGCGCGTGACCCTGGGCACATGCATGGTCCTTCTCAATCGATTCTGCCGGACAGGGATTGTTTTCCCAGTTTCATGCTGCTCCAAGCCCGGAAGAGAAAGCGGCCAGGCAGGGCGGGGCGGCTGCATGCGTTCTTGTTGTTCTCAGCGAGGTAGCCATGAACTCCACGTTGTTCAGTGTGACTTACTTCCAGGTAAGTGGGTAGAGCAGCCTTCCCTAGCCAATAGTTTGTTTGCAGCTTATAATAAGTAAAATAAATATTAACACTAAAATTTCCCTTTGGGGCCCAAATCGGAGAGTTGGGGGGCGCAAAATGTTTACTTCTTCCTGGGGAGGGTGGTCATAACAGAAAATAATTGAGAAGCACTGCCCTAAGATGCCACAACCCTCATAAATGCATTCCAGTTACCAAGTACCCAAATCAAGTGGCTGCAGGGATGCTGTAACAGTATAAGTATGAAGACAGGTCAAAAGTTTCTTTTTCAGCACCACTATAACTTTGAACAGTTGAGCATATTTGTTTGCAACATAACATACCTTTTATATTAAATTTTAAAAAGATGCCTCAAATCAACATTCATTCTCTTTTAGAAGGATGAACGCTATAACATGAAAAGTCACAACTGATAGAATTCTTTGATTTTCATGACAATTAAAACACTTAATTGGAGAATTGATGCACATTATCCAGGGCCACTTATTTTGTCTGACTGATGGAAAAACAAATTAATTCCAGCTTGTCCATCCCACTACATATGCAGCAATCTTGGATTTAGCTATCTAACGATGGCACAACCTAAGAAGATATGGAAGACTATTCTGAACTATTTTTAAAAAAAATAGAGATATAGAATGCTGCTTTAAAATAGAGGTTTTGATTGAAGGGCAGAAATGTTATTTCATGAATAATAGCAGACCAATAATTTAACATCTAGATTTTCTTGCCCGCTTTAATCCATTTTGCTTACACCCAGGAAACAGTGATGCATTGCCCTACAGAAATCACATCCTCCAAAGAGCTGGCTTAATGGAACTGAGCAGGGTTTTTTTTTTTTCTTTAAACGACTTTAAACATTTTAAAGGCAGCGGTAATAAATTATGCAGCTAACAATGGTGTGTACATAAGGCAAAGAAGATTTTTTTAAAAATCCTCCCGTGATGCAATAAGAGCTTTCCTCTCCTTGCTGTTGACAGGCAGCTGCTACCTACAAAGCAAACAAAACCCAACAGCTGTTACATAGACAAACCGATCACAAACAGCTGGTACCAGAGCAGCGTCAGGAGGCATCCTGGATAATCTCGGAAATCACCGGACGCACCAACCCGTGTATCCAGAGAACAAAAGGCAAAACATGGAAGGGAATATATTTCTTATGGGTTGCAATAATCTGGGACGATTTTCTGAGCTCAGATTTAGAGAAGGGACGCCACACACAGATCTCCTTCGTCGCCCATTTGTTTTGTCCTCTGGACTGGAGCACCTGGCAAAGGTCTGCTCCCATAAGGGGAAGTAGCGCTTCGAACCGAGGGCGACGTATTTTCTCGGAACGAGAAGGAGGGGATTTGCTCAGTGGAGGAAAGGGCTCTCTGTGTGAAAGGAACGCGAGAGTCCAGCCTCCCACCTCGTTACTAAACCTCGCAGCCGTCTTTGCTGCAGAAAAAGCAAGAGGAGCAAATGGCACCTTCGGCCACTGCCCAGCTTTCTTTGCCGACTCACCTGTCCGAAAAAGGGTCGCCGCCGTTGTCGCTCTTTCTACAACTGCCCCTCTTGCAGGGGCGACGTGTCCCACGGCTGGGCGGGACTGAGGCAACAGCCGGGAAATACTGTAAGTGGGAGGGAGCGCGAGGAGGAGGAGGAGAAAAGCGGAGTACAGTACGGAACGGCGCGTCTCAAGGGTGGCTGGATTTGGGAACGTCACGCTTCTCTTTCTCTTCTTCCGCGGCCAGGTTGGGGAAATACCATTTTTCAGGAGAGGCGGAAACGGCGATGGTGATTACGGATGGATCGTTATCTTTTGAAAGATCGTAAAGAAGTTTCTTACAGGCATATCGTTCCGATTTCTAAATTAATGATGCGAAGACCGACTCGCTTGCAGTTGGTCAGAAAGACGCGCCGACCCTCTCTGGAAAGATGGTACATTCCTAGAGCCGTGTCTCTGGGTTGTTTTTTTTTTTTTGTTAGGTTCCACCTGCTGTCGGAATTGGAGACTGCAACCGATTTGTGAAAAGTTGTTTTGATGGAACTGCGGTAGTAGTCGAGGTCGGATCTCGATAGGTGGGGTTGAAAGTATCGACCTGTGGGATTCTAAACCCAGCTCATCTACTTCCCGTGACACATCGAATAGCGACAGAAACGTGACACGTTGTGTTCTGTTTCTTTTTTTGTATTTATTTTTCCTACTTTTTTTAAAGCAAGCTGCCCGAAGTTATAATAAAAAAACTTAGAAGTCACCAGACTTCAAATAACTTTGGGCAACTTACTTTAGAAAAAGTATATAAACTTTTCTTAAAAAATTAATCTATATAAATAAAAATGTAAATGTTTGTTTGTTCAAAATCTTAAATGTCCGAAAGTTCAGATTGCTTTGAAATTTTGACACAATGTTGCATTTGAATACACGTGTTTTTATATACCTACTATTATATAGATGTCACACCTATGACAGGTAAAAACATGCAGGTGATTAAAACATGTCCTTAAAACAGGTCCTTTGAAATTCTGACTGCCACTTTCCACCATTGTTATAGGTCAGAGAGACATTTCAGTTTGCAAATAAAACACACCGTATTTTTCAGAGTATAAGACGCACCTTTTACACCCAAAGAGGGTGAAAACTTGGGTGCTAATTTGTTGCTGAATCTGGATACAAGGGCCACAGCAACGCGTGGCCGGGTACAGCTAGTTTTAAATAAAATTTTATACATAGCAATAGCACTTAAACTTATATGCCACTTCATAGTGCTTTTACAGCCCTCTCTAAGCAGTTTTAGAGTCCGCATATTGCCCACAACAACATTTTACCCACCTCGGAAGGCTGAGTCAACCTTGAACCAGTGAGATTTGAACTGCAGCTAGCTATACTATATGCTGATTTTTCCCCTCCTAACAACTAGCATATAGCTTGAACAGTGTGTTAATTAAAGTATTTGGAATGTATTTGCGGAGCATATTTGTTCTCTTCTAAATATAGGTAGTCCTCGACTTACAACAGTTTGTTTAGTGACCGTTCAAAGTTACAATGGCAAGAAAGGTCGTAAAATGAGATAAAATTCATGTAACAAATTTTTCACTTAGCAACATAAATTTGGTGCTCAATTGTAGTCGCAAGTTGAGTATTATCTGTAAAAAAGAACTTGCGTTAGATACTTGTAGTGGCAGGGTATTTGAGATAATTCTGAGTACAATAGATGGTTTTTTTTAAATACAGGAATATATGGTTTGTTGATATAACCTATTAGTGTACTTATACTGTGCCTATGTTTTTATAATCTTCTATATACATTGATTCTAAAAAATAAAAGAAACAGCACTAAATTTTGAAGGTCTGAAAAGTTATTACTTATTTTTGTTCCACCCTACTAAAGTATTCAAAAGTCTAATAGGAATTAAAATACAAAATATATTATATTATAAAATCACCATCTTTTGTTTACCTCTATATCAATGTATTAACCCAGTGTCTGGAAGCTGCCTAGAGAGGAACAGATTTTGGCTCAATCTTGATAAGACTGGGTGGCTCTGGCTGTGTGCTATTTTCAGAGTTGGTTTTAGATAAGGTGGTGTTTCTCCAAGGAAGGAGTACAACCTGGGGATTCTCTATTGCTCAATCAGCAAGTGGCAGCTGTGGCCAGGAGGTTCATATTGTATACCAGTTGTGCCCTTTTCTCAAGTGGGGCATCCTTCAGATGATCACTAACATCTTGATTACCTTCTGATTGGAATATTGCAATAAAATATACTCTACATGGTGCTGAACTTGAAGATCACAAAAAGCTACAGCTGATGCAAAGTGAATAACTCATGCCCATGTGTCATTGTTGCTCCATGAACTATATAGGTTGCTATAGTCTGCTTCTGGATAAAATGAAATGTGCTGGTCGTCAACTATACAGCCCTTTATGATACAGGTACTGGTCATCTGTAGGATCTCCTGATCCCAATTATTTCTATCCACCCAGTACAATGCGGTGTATGTCTATGTACAATTTATTTATATTGTCTGTTTAATAACGCTTTGTTGCTTGACTATCCACTCAGAGTTGCTGATAAGTACGTGATTTAATAGCACTTGGGGATTTCATTTCTGATATAAAAATAGTTATTAAAGCTGGATTATAAACTGTGAAGTATACAAATACAATTGTAAATACTGTAAAATGTCAAAAATGTTAATAGGCATCCATATACTACATCCCAAAGGGGAAAACATGATTGAATACTGCATATGAACGTATCACTGCTTATAGATGTGTGTTGTAAATTCAGCCTGGCACCTTCCCATCTAGGAGTCTTATCGTTTTTCAGTTTAAACTTTAGAACTATGTATTTAAATATAATACATAAAGTGGCTGGACAGGGATGTTTTTATCTTTGTTAAACCACAATGAACTTTGCTGTAGGCTGCAAGTAAACAACTACCTCAATATTATTAAAGTAGCCTGGTTCTAGTCTAGGGTTCTACTATCTGTAGTGGCCCAGAGGTTAGACTGCAGTACTGCAGTACTCCACTGCTCACTCCAGGGATTCGATTCTCACTAACTCAGGGTTGATTCAGCCTTCCCTCTTTCTGAGGTTGGTAAAATGAGAACCCAGATTGTTGGGGGCAATATGCTGACAATGTAAACCGCTTAGAGAGGACTGTGAAGCACCGTGAAGCTTTATGTCTCTAAATGCTATTGCTATCCTGGATCATGTTATACTCTTGTGAATTCCCCTTAACATTTTTGATGAATCACCTACACAAAGAATGCATTGGTAACTGAAGGTAGTTTTTTTTCTTTTTAAAAGAATAAGAAAAAAAAATCAAGAATAATTGCTTATTCTTGCAGTAAAGTAAGTATAATTCTATCACAGAACATAGGCTGGTAATATGTAAATTAATAAGCTCCCTGCCTCTGATGGTATTCCTAAGTCCGTACTCATAGTAGTAAGTAAACCATATTGCAATCATTACGAAATTCCAAAGCAAATAGAAAGCAAATTCTGAGGCAACCAATAGAAATAATAAAATGTAATGATGATGAAACCTGTGGGGTCAGTTTGGTATTTTTTACCAATACCAACACAAATCATAGCCATGTTCAGAGAAATAAACTCACATTAATCAGACAACAACAACTAAATAAAATGGATCTAGATAGCTTGGGAGTTATTAAATGGAACCAGGCATTTTTATAATAAGGGCAATGTAACAAATGTGGGTTAATATTTCAAGAACTCTTTACAACAGGCAAAAGTCTTGGGATGTTCCACAATTTTCCTTTAAAATGACTGTTGGACTCATTCAGTCTTGCCAGAATTATAGTTCTTCTGGATTTGGCAATGGTTATTTGGCTTAAATATCTATCTGGTTAAGAACTATCTGTATTTCCATGTTCAGAAGGAACAAATGAGCAGTATTTTTGCACTGAAGGAACTTTAGGTGACAAGTCTGCCTCATATTGGTGGCAACTTCCATGTAGGGTCTTGCGCAAGGTATGCTTATCAAGCACAAACCTCTCACATTTTGTAAACATATTAGTAACAGTTTTAAATTATGGATTCAAAGAAAGTTATACATAGTACAACCCAAGAAGCAGCTCTCTTTATAATAAATATAAACTAAGCCTTACTTTACCTTTCTGTTTTCCAGATTACCATTACTTATATTAACTGACCAAATTCATCTGAATTATATTTGTATGCCATTTTAATATTTTTATTCACTTAAAACAAGAAAAACAACTTTCTCCTATTAACATTTTTATACCTATCTGGACTCATATAGGTTTCCTTTAAAAAAAAAAGGAAAAAGCCTTCTTTTTGTCTAATGCTTTCTAAAAAATTTAAATTTTGTGTTTGGCTATGTATGTACCCAATAATATATAAATACCTATTGTTGTAACTTTTCTTGAATGTCAAGTAACACACCAATATTTTTAGAAGAAATATTTTAATCATACAAGATTGGCCTGTTATTATTGCATTTTATCCATATAAAGGATGGGAGAGAAGGTGTATATACTAAGCTTTCTGTACAATGTGCATTTTTGTATTTTCCTACTTTTGTGGCAGGGGTGGCCAGCAACTCTTCAGATTTTGCTGGATCAGATTCTCATAGTTCCTCACTATTTGTCACACTTATACTGCTGTTGGGAGCTTTAGTTCGTCTATACTGGAAAATCAGAGATCTCTACCCTTTGCTTAAACCCCACCCCCAAAATATACACTGCCCTTTGAGTGTAGAAAAGAACACTGCCAGTAGTTGTTTGTGATTAATGTATTTGTACGGAAATCATAAATAGCTGCCAAATTATTATTATAAACTTTATTTACTGTTTTATATAGTCAAGATTTGTTTTCAAAATGACACAATCAATACATTACAGAAAACCATCTTAACCAAAAGAAAAGATTATTCATGTGTGCTTTATAGATCTTTAGAGTAAATTATCTTACAAGCCAATATTGAAAAGCTACCCAAATCTAGAGAAGAGTGAGAATCCCTAAGGTTGTTATTAAGATACAGCACTAATTGTCACTATCAGCAGAAGATTCAGCAGTGATATTACTAAGCAACTGAATGCTTTTTACTTCAATCAGCTGTATATTGGTTCTCACCTCCATGGCATAGGAGCTTGGCACAATTGCTAGAGGTTATACCCATAGCAAAGATCTTTGTAGCATCTATAACTTCCAGTGCTTATATACAGAAGTATAATGCAGTAGCAGAGTTACCATTTCTGAACTTTCTTTTCAATAACAAATTGGCCATGGGGCTCAGTAGCACCAGGAGGTAAAAGTGCTAAATAAACTGGAGTCTCAGCTCCCTCATCTGGGCTTTTTGTGGCTCTGGGACCTGCCATATCTGTTCTGACCCACCCAGGACAACAAGCATTCAGGAGAATACCATCATTTTTTCTTGTCTCATTCAACAGCTTTGCCTGAATTCTTGATAAAACTGTCACTCCAATTTTGGATACTCCATAAGCAGTACTTGGCCAGCCTTTCTTCTCATGCACTCCTTTCTTGGTATCTTCCACAAATTTTTCCATGAGTTTCACTAGCTCCTCTTCAGTGATTGTGTCACTCCGAAATTTCTGCTGAAGATCCTGGTTGCATCTGGACAATGCTGAAACTGAAACCATGCTAGACACATTGACGACTCTCCCTATTCCAAGACAAAAAAACCCCCAACCCCACAGGATAAGATTTTTTTTTCCAATTTTATTCATTTTGTAACAATATAATATTGACCCACAAAGAAAAGGAGGCTTTATTCTCTCAACAATTAATCAGCTAGCTCTGCCATCCCAGTTTGTATCCTCTAGATAGTGTGGGACAAACCTTTTAACTTGTGGGTGCTCTTTATGGATCTGAGAATCCTGAAATATTGGAATGTTCAATTGGTGAAGAGGTGGTATAGACAGAATCTTTCTTCGGTAAATGATGGAAAATGAATAATGCTGAATAAATAGGCACATATAAATGTAAACATGCATATATTTATGGTTACTGAATTCAGATTTTCACTATAGCTGTAAGTGTACGTGTGACTGAGAATGGTTGTCATCTATATGCAAATAGAATTCAATGAACTTTCCAAATGGAGTGGTTTATTTTGTAGGCAATTTTAAGGAGCAGTAATTCAATCAATATCGATTGTTTTGTCCCGGAACTGTTATTCCTACCAAGCTATGAAAGCTAAGTAAACCATATATTACCTGGAAATGATTACTGGAGGGGAAAAAATTTCCAGGATTCATTTCAATAGAAATTGACAACCCAAGTTTAGGATAAACTGGAGTTTTCAATTTCCAGTGAAATGAATCCTAGAGATTTTTCTGTAGGGCAGGTGCATGCGTCTAACCTAGATTTCATATGTATATAAAATAATTTAAATGATTAGTAATAATTCAGTATTCTAAAGCAGAACAAAATTCAGCATAAGCCTGATTAAAAACAGTTGAAAGCCCATTCAAAAAATGGTACTGGATGGTAACATACCATACTGAAGGACATTCCTTAAGAAATGATTTCAAGAAGATCTACGAATATTATGATTTACCGTTTGATGCAGAATATATTTCTTCAATGATTTTATTTCATAGGAATAAACGTGGTAGGTTTGAATAGTTTTTTGTTTTTGCTTAGCCTTTACCTCAGGTTCTTTTCTGTTCATGTGTCTTCATTTACCAACTAGCTAAACATTGGAAATAATTCCCATTCATTTCAATGAGATTAGTATCAAATATAAACTATAATATAAAATTCTTAGAAACACCATGGCTTAAATATGGACATTTACTGAATTTAAAAGCTGAGCTTAAGGAAGAGTTGATCATGTGTGTTTTTCTGTTAGTGTTTCTTTTTAGCATTTTACTTGTCAAAAACCTTGATTAATCTTTAACATACTCCATCCCCAGTGTGTGCTTACCATTGGGTTTCAACAGTGGCAGCAGTTCTGTGCAAATATTCCTGGTTGCAATAAAGTTTGTTCTCAGTGTGACTTCTGCTTGTACAGCAAATGGGGTTGTATCTTCAACTTTTTTTCCCAAAATGGAAGAAAACAGAAGTTAAGATTCTTAATATATAGGAAAATAGGAAAACGTTTAACAAGAGGTAAAAGTTTAAATATTACATAAGTGGAATGATGCCGGGAAAAATGGAAGTGGATCAGAGTCTAACCAGCAATATAAAAATGTATATTTATTTATTTGCAAGCAAGATAAAAATGTATATTATACTGTAATGAAATATGACTCCTAAATATAATTAGGAGAAAGATATACTGATATTTTAAATCAACAGTCCTGAAAATATTCTTAGAAATATTTAAAATTGAACAGATCTCAATTTAAGGTGTATTACATTAGTATTAAGCCAAGGATTCAGAATTACAGTATAAACCTCTATGACTTTAAAAAAAAACGATCACCTTGGTTTACACCTCCTCTTTTCTTCACGCAAATAGAAAAATAAAGATTCATGAAGCATTTTACTTTCCATCATTTGTAGTTTATAACGGAGTATAAAACTATAGTTTAAATAATCTCTAGTAAATTGCTAAACCACGGTTTCAAATGATGGTTTACATATTTTCTTATTTATTATATTGAGGTACAATTTTAAATATTTACTGTTTTGTGTGCAATAACAACCCTTCCAGATGGACAAGGAAAAAAAATGCAGACATAGGACCAGCTGCAAATAGTGCTAGAAACTGAAGTGTCAATTAACTTTCCAGAACTCACAAGCTGTTATGTGCATGTGACCCTATAAACTAATACAGGCTATACATTCCAACATTAAAAATGGGAACCAAACTAGAATACAGAGAGTTCTATTGAAAGACAACTGATACTGCATATATTTTAGGCATGAACAATCAGACCTACGTCTAGAGAGTTCAAACTAGTTACTTTATTGTTCTCTGCCTATATAATACAGATAGTCCTCGACTTACGACCACAAATGAGCCCCAAATTTTTGTTACTAAATGAAACATTTGTTAAGTGAATTTTGCCTCATTTTACGACCTTTTCCCCCAAAGTTGTTAAATGAATTACTGCACCTAATAAGATAGTAAGTTCTGTAGTAAGATTAGTTAAGTGAATCTGGCTTCCCTATTGACTTTACTTGTCAGGTCGCAAAAGGGGATCACATGACTGTGGGACATAGCAACGTTCAGAAATATGAACCAGTTGTCAAGCACCTCAATTTTGATAATGACCATGGAAATGCTGCAACAGTTTTAAGTGTGAAAAACTGTCATAAGTAACCTTTTCTGTGCCATTGTAACTTTGAATAGTCACTAAATGAACTATTGTAAGTCAAGGACCACCTCTACAGGAATCGCCACAGACTTGCAGCTTTTGCCTGGGAAAAAACATATAAGGCTCTAAGGCTGTGATGGCGAACCTATGGCATGCATGCCACAGGTGGCACGCGGAACCATATCTAAGAGCAGGCGAGGTGTTGCCCTATGTCAGCTCCCTATGTGCATACTGGCCAGCTGATTTTCAGCCTTCCAGAGGGCAGGAGAAGGCCGTTTTCATCCTCCCCAGCTTCAGGAATGTCTCAATAACGGACACAATGGGCCTACCAGAATTCGGAAATGAACTTCCAGTAGGCCCATTGGGCCCGTTTTTCACCATTCACAGGCTCTGGAGGCTTTTCTGAAGCCTGGGGAGGGCGAAAAACGGCCCACAGGCCTATTGGAAGTCCGGAAGCTTCAGTGAGGCCTGTGCAGATGCGCAAGGGGGAGCATGGAGGAGGTTGTGCGCAGGAGAGCATTGCATTATAGGTGTGGGCACGCACGTACCATTGTGCACGCACACACCCTTTGGGCACCCGAGCAAAAAAAGGTTTGCCATCACTGCTCTAAGGCATTCAAATGGGGATCACACCTAGCTCTCTTATATTTATATAGAATCTAGGCTGATTTGTCACTCGATTCCTTCTCTCATCTTGGATGGTTGCTCTCCAACAATATTACAGGACAGAATTATTTTAAGCAGAAATGACAGATTTAAAGTTTTAATTTGTAACTTATATCGCTAAAGTAGGGAATGCCAGGATATCCGGTTGATTTTCATCTCTTCTGTTGAAGATATCTATTTCATCTTTTCAGTCTTTCTTGTCCTATCACATGGCTTAGTATTACTTATAATGCATAAACTCCAATAATAAATTTGCAATGTATTTTTGCTACACATTCACCTTCCCAACAGAAAAAACCTAAAAGATCTGCAAAAAAAACATTAGCTACAATTTTACTCTCTACAGAGCTGTAGCCAAACCTTTTGTTCTGTTGTTCACCCAATGTCAACATTCAGTGATTTACATTTAGGTTACCTTTGAAAGCAATCCCAGCATTGTTGACTAGCACATCCAATCCTCCATATTTTTCCTTGAGGAAATCACGGAGGGTTTGGATACTCTTGAGATCGGTAATATCCAGTTGGTGGAAAAGTGCTTTTAATCCTTCTCCTGACAGTTGTGTCACTGCTGCTTTGCCTCGCTCAGGGTCCCGGGCTGTCAAATACACATCCCCAGAGAACTGGTTGCACAGGGCTCTCACAATAGCCAGACCAATGCCTTTGTTGGATCCAGTTACCACAGCTACTCGTGTACTAGACATTTTGCCTGTAATTAAATGCCAAAATGTATCATTAGAAAACACTTAACAAATTGAAGTCTTTCTAAAAAATCTTAAGTGATTTAATTTGCTATTTTTTTACTGATTATAGTTTTAAAACATGAATATTCAATGCCACACTTCTAATTCAAACTCAGCTGGATGGTACTGGGGTGTGGGGTAGAACAACTGTAGAAATAATCAGGACTATACTTTTAATGTAATATCTTTTAAATATATTCTACGACAATCTAGGTCAGAAGTCTTCAAACTTGGCAACTTTAAGACTTGTGGACTTCAACTCCCAGAATTCTCCAGCCAGCATAGCATAGCATAGCATAGCATAGCTGGGAGCTGAAGTCCACTAGTCTTAAAGTTGCCAAGTTTGGGGAACCCTGCTTTAGGGCCATATAATGGCCAGCTGGGATTGTGGTAGGAGAGATTTTAAAGCAATCTTCAGAACTGGCATTATTATTTTGACTATTTGTTGCTTTGCTACAGATTTTGTTTTTGATGATTAATCTTATTTTAAGATGCATTACATTTTATATGCACTGGAGATTCACTGGAAAAAAAGAAAAGAAAACATGAGATATATGGATACTTCTGGAAAAGGCCAGGCAAGTGAAAAAGAATTTTGTTTAAAATAATGCGGCTTTTGTAGCCCTGAACCCTGTTTGCCACTTATAATTAGCAGCAAAGCTAGATGGGTCACTTTTCAGAGAGTAATTAGTACAACTAATTGTGTTTGACTGTTTGACCATGCTTGGATGTTGTAATTGAGTTGGAATGGTGAACTCCTTCGTTGGGGTTCCGTTCAAGGTCTTACTGGTGATAGTGCAATATAATGAAACTTGTCTAGACTTCAGAATGGATGGAACGTATCTGACCTTTTCCCAAGGCTCGGAAGCAAAATGGAAAAGTAAAAATGAAAGGAGGGGACCCAGACAGAGATGACAGAACACTTGAAGCAGAGAACAAACACCGCCTTTTCACAAAATGTCAAAACAACCAGCTGAAGAGATAGCATAATTGTGGTTAAGGAGGATAAACCGACAAATTGCAAAGATAAATGTTTAAAAAGGAAAGTGGGGAAAAAAGAAAAGAAATTGGAACTATGTAATATAACTAATGAGATTGTCTGTCAGTCAGCTGGAAGGATCTCAAACCTTCTCCCCAGAGGCCCAATTGAAAATCATGGAGGAAGCCATGTTGAAGTAGTGGCAGTGTGAGGACAGAAAAACTCAGAAAAACTACCTGTGGAAGAAACACAAACTTGTTTTCCTCAGGGGAACTGGGATATTGAAAAGGAAAGTTAATTCTTAATCATTTTTTATTGAAAATGTTAACCATTTAATCACTTTTTAATCTCATCCGTGTAATGGTTTGTTCTCCAAGCTAGTTTAGTTTCCGAACATTTTATCACCAGGCTAGGTAACATCATCAGAGGAACTTCGGTTGAAGTGTCTTGTTTTGGTTCTCTTCTGCTGTTATTGGTCTTACCTAGTCAGTTGGTCCTGATGATGTTAGCTAACCTGGTGATGAAATGTTCAGAAACTAAACAACAAGCTCAGAGAACAAACTGCAACCAACATCTACCAAGTGAGCTACAAATATTTTCCACCATTCTAGATCGAAATAATAGGTTCTCCAGCTGAATTAATGGGTTATCTGTTACTGACGCTAAATTGAAATAGCTCTTGGACTATTTCTATTTTATACTACACTATAAACCTCTGGAAAAGCTTTCATGTTTGATGAGTTATCTGCCCTGACCATTCACATCCTCTTCTGCACCTCTACCTAGTAACTGGACATTTCTCAGGAGTAGCACAGAAGTTGTTGCTTCTCGCACAGATGTGGGGTCTTGCCCTTTGTGAAGTTTCATCCAGCATGTCCCTGCCTGTTTCTCTGAATTTGTTGTGCTTGTGCTTACTTTGGTGGAAATCGAATGAAATGCTTCCAAATGTAACAGTAACAGGAAAAGGTTCTGTGTTGCGAAACTGTTCGTGTATTTTCTCTCATTAAAATGATTATAAAACAGAATAAGTGTACACAGAGAGGTGAGGCTGTGAGAGGTGATGGGGCAAAGAAAATATTCATTGCCAGTACTCATTTTGAGAGAATTCACATTTATTTATTTATCTATCTATCTAGCATCTATCTATCTATCTATCTATCTATCTATCTATCTATTAGGATTTATAGACCGCCCTATCCCGAAGGACTCAGGGCAGCGAACAAGAAATACATAGATACAGTAAATACATAATTAAAATGACTCATCCTCATAATGCTAAAAATACAGTACAATACATAAATACATACATCAATCATACAGGGGCCTGACAGCCAGATGGAAATAATTCATTTACGCCACAGCCAAGCTTTAGCGGCTTTCCTGAAGGCTGGTAGGGCGGGGATGACACGGACCTCAGGGGGTAGTTGGTTCCACAGGGTCGGAGCAGCCACAGAGAAGGATCTGGTCCGAGGGCCCGCCAACCGACATTGTTTGGTTGACGGGACCTGGAGCAGCCCGACTCTGTGCGATCGAACCGGGCGGAGGGAGGAATGCGGTAGAATGCGGTCCGTGAGATATCCTGGCCCTATGCCATGTAGGGCTTTAAAGGTTAGCACCAACACCTTGAATTGCATCCGGAAGCCCACAGGCAGCCAATGCAGCTTGCGGAGGATGGAAGAAGAGTGGGTGTACCGAGACACACCCACTACTGCTCTCATGACTACATTTTGTACCAACTGCAACCTCCGGACGGACGTATTTAACAAAAAGAAAAAATCATATATCCAATCCATTATATCTTAACCTTTGGTATATATTATTCAACTCGTTGCCTCCTTTTCTAATTTCGTCATCCGGATACTCAAATCATCTTCCAATTAACTTTACTGCTATTATTTCCTTCATATGCTGATTATTATATCTCTAGCTTCTTAAATATAAACCGTAGTACCTCTTTCTCATCCTTCTTTTCTTTTTTTTAACTAAAAGCCCCCTTTTCCCCAAAAGTCCACATTTGCTTATATTTAAACATCAAATTATAAATTCCTTATATACTATTTCTAATTAATAATCTCTGTAATAGAGAAGTAAATTCAAATTCCAAAATTCAACCTGTTCCTTTCCTTCATTTTTTATCATAATTTATCTTCCTACAACTGGTACAAATATATATTCATTAATTCTGAATTTAATCCAAATCCAATTTAAATAAAATATATTCAACTTTTTGATCAATTGTTTAACCCAAACAAAATCTCATTGTCAACATTAATTAATTAATATATTCAAAAGAAGAAAAAATCATAATCATTCAAATTCCATAAGTTTATACAAATTACATTTCATTTAAATTTAAGATTAATCAATCAATCATGTTTATATCCATTTATATCCCATTAAAACATTTCATTCATTTTACTTGTACCTCTTCCTCTAACAATACATATAGTTATGCAATTAGTTTCTTCTAAACTCCCCCCACTTTTTACTTGTCATTTTGTACCGCCAAGTTCTTTCCTTTTTCTTTTTTCCCCTTTTCCTCTTTATATATATTTGTATAAATTCTCTTCCTGTTCTTCTTAATTCCTCCCCTCTACTTCCTTCTCCCTTTTTAGTTTGCCATATCCAATACCTCTGCACATACCCAATCCTTTTCTTATCACTGTTTATCTCAGTGTAATCATCATAATATGTAATTTGACCATTGATCTGTCCATTGTCAAAATCTTCTTTCCTTTTGTCTTTATAATTCTCTGTAGTTTCTTCCATCTACTCATCCTTCTCTAGTTTCTCTTTTTCTCCACCTCTTTGCTTTATATCTACTGTCATATTTTCATAGTCCTTGTTATCATTATTGCCCTCATTAGAGACCACATTATTTTCAATTACTTTCTGTATTTTCTTCCTCATTTCATCTTCAAACTCCTTGAAGTGTCTCTTTAAGTCCTCGCAATAGTTTTTTAAACAAACTGCCAAGTCCTCAAGTTCAATAGCCTCCATATCACCAATATCGTTGTTTAGAGGCCTTTGTAGTAAATCCAGCTGTCTAAGCATATCCATCCAACAACCTAATATAAATTATTTTTCTTTGTACCAAATAAGGTGACCATTTTCATATGCAGTGCTTAACCTTTTTAAGGTTCATTCAAAGTTCATTCAACAAATGAAAGATCTTTCGTGTAGCAAACAAAGACAGAATGAACAAAATATATATTGATCAAGATCAGTTCACAGCACAAGGTCAGCAGCTGTGTAGTCAATAGTGAGCAGTTGTAATAAATCCTCTAGCCAGCAGATGGCACACTCACTCAAACCCATAGATCTTCTCCTTTCAATGTCTTTGTGTATTTTTAAATCAGTAAAAAATCAATGAAAATTAAATCCAGCACTTTGACAGTCCATAAATAGTTCAAAAATCTCAAAATTTTCCAGCATTGGGCTTTAGTTACGGTCTTCTAAGTAATTTAATTAGAAATCCTCTAGTTGCCAATAGCTGCTTCTTAAACTTTTCAATGCTTTTGTTTCAGTTTTTAGCTTAAATAACAAAGTCCCAAATTTCTTCTCCAGCAAAATAACTCACCCATTGAATTTCTGCTTTTCTTCAGTTCCTCCAGACCTTTGCTTAGTTTCATGGCTGCCGCGGTTTGGATGGCTTTTTCAAGCCGTTTTCCAATGCCGATGGGCGTGGGCCAGTGATGAAAGCTAAAAAATTCCCCTACTGGTTCTGTGGGCATGGCTTGGTCGCGATGGTATGGCTTGATGGGCATCGTAGGGGGAAGGATACTCCAAAATCTACATTCCCATCCCACTCCAGGGGAAGGATAATGCAAAATCCCTGTTCCCTCCCCACTCCTGGGGGAAGGATATTGCCAGCCAGAGGTGGTATTTCTGCTACCGGTTCTCCAAACTACTCAAAATTTCTGCTATCAGTTCTCCAGAACCTGTCGGAACCTGCTGGATTTCACCCCTGGCGTGGGCTCTAATACCAGCTCTCTGGGGGGGTTGCCACCCCCTTCCAGAAATCTGGTGGTGTCCCACTTCTTCACCGCCACTACAGAGCATATTCGACCCGGTTCTGGTAGAACCAGGTCCCCAGGCGACATGAATATCGGGGTTTCCCTACGGAATGAGGGGAACTCCATGTCACCACGGCATCTTGGCCATGCCCATCTCCCATTGGTATCCTGCCTTAATTGGGTGCCCCTTTTTCCACTTTTTTATACTTCTTTTTTTTATCTTTCAAATTTATAATTTTTAGCTGTCTCGAGGCTTTGTGATAACCTCTGCAAGTACTTATTCCTTGTGGCCATTTTGATTTTTATTTACAGATATTATGTTAGATATATGGAAGTAATTTTTTTCCCAGAGGCCTCCTGCTTCCTTTCCAATCTTCAATCCAAAAAACCCTCTCAAATCCAGTAAAAGACTACCATTTTTGCAGCATTTTTTGTAATTGAGTAGCAGAAGAAATATTCACTAAAGTAGAGAAATATTCACTAAAATAATGATAATAATCAGTGAAATGGGAGGCAGGGGTAGGATGGGAGGACAATACTTGTCTTTCTCGAAGGTATGTTTGGTTTAAGCATTTTCTGTCCCACTCTAACCACTGAGCCAAGGTGGCACCAACTCAGGGTTGATTCAGCCTTCCATCCTTCTGAGGTGGGTAAAATGAGGACCCAGATTGTTGGGGCAATATACTGATTCTGTAAACTGCTTAGAGAGGGCTGTAAAGCACTATGAAGTGGTATATAACTCTAAGTGCTATTGCTATTGCTAAAATTATACATAAAAACTTGTAATTATCTAAATCATCCCATTTCAATACTGACAGCATACTATAGAAGGAAAAGGGGCTGCAACAGACTTAAATCAGCAGAAATGGCTCTTCACGTGATATATACTGTTTGGCAACATCACTGCTCAAAGGTGCTTCTACGTTGGTTTTCACACTGTCATTAATATGTGAATATTTCATTCACATTGGACAATCCTATGTTTCTAATTATAATAATTGTGGTTTAGATCTTGATGTTTAGTGCAATGAATTTTATACTGTACTCTCTAATATTTTCAGTCCGAAGATACAAATGCACGGTACAATTTTTTAAAAATAAAATTTGAACACAGACCATGTGTGATCTCTACCTAACTGAGGCCTCATCTAAAGAAAGTGGTTTCCTTGATTATTTCTCCATTGATATGCAAGGCTATTTTGAAGAATCAGAGGGCCCATTTCCTTAAGACAGCACAGGATTATAGGGAAAAGCAGGAAACGAGAAAATCAATACCTCTCCTTTCACCTAGGAAGCAGATTCAATGGCCTTTAGAGAAAGGCAAATTAAAATCTTATCTCTTGTTTGAAGCCTTTTCTCAAAGCCCAAATGATGTGCAAGCTGTGTTATTTATAGAGGACGGGATCAGGACTTAGAAAAAACTGAATTTTCATTATAAATAGTGGTCAATTTCTTTGGAACTCATTGTGTGCGTTTATTCATTTTCCACAAATTTCAGATAATGCTTAAATAGCACAAGATTTATTTGCCTCAATTCAGTCAGCCACTTATGAGACTAAAATAGCTGGATTTGGATCAGGTAAATATTTGTACAATGTTTAAAGCCTATTTGTTTTGGAAATGCATTCTTCAGGATTGCCCAGTGAATAGTCACGTTTACTGTTCTCATGTTCTAAGGCAAATAAATTTTATTGCGAATACTCAGAGCATATGTACGCGGAACAAGGGATCATCCCTTTGTGTGGGGGCTACAAGCCAAACATCTGTTCTTCAAGAGGCATACAAGTTAGGACGCATATGAGATGCCTGGTTCTGAGTTATCCAACTTCCTGCTGAAAGGAATGGCTTGCCATGTTAGCTTCCTTGTTTTCTCTTTCGTGTAGATGAGTATTTTTCTGTTAATTTCCCCAGCATATAGTGGCATTGTTTTCTTACATTGTTTTAATATTGTCAGGATTGTTTTCTGTTTAAAATGTAACATTTTTTCCATTTCTAACCTACATTTAAATTCTGACTCAACAATTTTCATTTAGGATTCATTTTTAGCAACCTTGTTCTTTATGAATTTCTAACTAGACATGATCGAGGAATTTTTTCAAAAGTGATGGGGAACCTTTTTTTGCTTGGGTGCCAAAAGGGTGTGCGCACATATGATAGTGCGCATATCGTGTGCCCACACCCATAATGCAATCCCCTCTCCCCGCACAGGCATACACAAGCTCCCGCACTCCCCCCCACGCATGCGTGCAACCGCCAGACTTCCGGTAGGCCCGTTGGGCCATTTTTCACCCTCCCCAGGCTTCAGGAAAGCCTCTGGAGCCTGTGGATGGTGAAAAA
>JANHGD010003640.1:38781-49175 GCA_027560375.1 Imantodes cenchoa | reverse complement strand
CCTCCTGAAGTCAATTATCAGTTCTTTAGTTTTTTTGGTGTTGAGTGTAAGATTATTTTCTTTACACCACGATATCAACCCTTGTACTTCCTTTCTATAAGCAGACTCATTGTTCTTATTAATGAGCCCCACCAGAGTGGTATCGTCCGCAAATTTAATAATTGCGTTGGTGTTATACAATGGGGTGCAATTTAAAAACCAGTGGCCTAAAAACAGGGAATTAAATGTTCCCTATGTACATGTTGCCTGGTAGAAAGCTAACAGGATGAATAATTCTATTGTTTTTGCTTTTAAAATTAAATAATAAACAGTTGATTAAATTATGGGACTCTATGGTCACCTAAGAATGACAGCAAGGCATGTAATACAAGTATTGCACTGAAGCAGATTCAGGTATGGACACAGCTTGGTCCATTTATGAGCTACAACAATTTAATATTCAGCCCAATGGTCAAGCTCATTAATAGAACCAATGGTGAAATGGGAATAGGAACAGATTCCGCAAGACACAAGTTTTAAATAAAAAGCACGTCTTCAGTACAAAATGCTTGCTTGTACTCAAACACTTTGATACACAGTCTAAGAAGTGCTGAGAAACAGTGCTGAGAAACATGTCACCATCAGCTCTGAAGATCTTCTACCGATTAGTAAAGACAATAAATAATTTAAAGAATAAGGGCTTCTTATCAGGGGCGGATTCCTCCTATCCGCATACCGGTGCACTGCGCACACATCACCATTTTCCCGTGCACATACGTGCACGCCTCCTTGTGCAATTTTGCTTCTGTGCATGCGTAGGAAGCAAAAAATCACCGAAATTTTGTAAAGGGACGCTCCCGTGCGTGTGATTTCAGTGATTTTTTGCTTCCGTGTATGTGCGGAAGCAAAAAGTTGCCAAAATCGTGCATGCGCGAGCATCCCCTCACAAGATTTTGCTTCCGCGCATGTGCAGGAAGCAGAAAAAAATTCAGAAAAACAGATGGCACTGCATGACGGACCGGCGAAGACGGCACTGGAGCTGTCGCACGCAAATTTCGCAATCGGCGGGCCGCTACCAGAACGGCAGAGTGCACCGCACTGGTAGGAACCCACCACTGCTTCTTATTATACTTCTAGGGACTCTGGAAGCCAATTATATATTGCAGATATCTTTATAGGTTTTCTTTAATATTTTTTGAGAACCACAGGTTAGACTACAAGATAAAATAATGGCAAAATCAGCATTCATTTTATTTATTTACTTATCAAATTTCTACACCATCCATCTCACATAAATGACTCTTAGGCTGATCCACATGCAAGGACATCTTGTCTCACTCAGCTGCAAATTACAGTATATGCAAATTATATTAGCCATTAGATCAGAGATGGTATTCAGCCACTTCTGACCGGCTCTGGAGAACCGGTAGCAGAAATTTTGAGTAGTTTGGAGAACCAGCAAATACCACCTCTGGCTGGCCCTGCCCCCATATATTTGCTGCCTCTGGAGTCCTATCTGATTGGCTGGCTCTTCTTTTGTTGCCCTGCATAGGAGAATGGAGCTGGAAAGTAGGTTAGTGGGGTGGGGAGGGAATGGGATTTTGCAGTATCCTTCCCCTGTCACACCCACCAAGCCACACCACACCACGCCCACCCAGCCACACCCACAGAGCCGATAGTAAAACAATTTGAATCCCACCTCTGCATTTATACGTGTGTGTGTGTGTGTGTGTGTGTGTGTGTGTGTGTGAATATGTCTGCCTGTTTGCTACTTTTTAAAAGATATTCTGCAGTAAAACATAGCTTAACAAAAGAACTCTAAATGAAAGGGAAGGAAAAAAGCCTATTTCAGACTATCTTCTCTGCTAGTTTCCAATGAACAATAATTCTAGGTTAAGAAAATCTATTTTACAGACTGCATACCTCAAGATCAAAAGCATTCTTACAGTTACCTTGTAATGCATAGAATCTACTAAATGCATCCCATTTGATTGTGTATACTTTTTCCTTCCAAATACAAAAGACAAAGAAAGAGAGTTGTCCATTTTTTTTCACTCTTGCCCTTGAGATCCAGCACAATGCACTTCTGAAAGTGATGCACTAACTTTCATTAATCACAAAAATACATTTACTTTAGCTTTATCAGTGATAGCAATCAGCTTGGTTTCTACTATCCCAATATACAATGTTACATGGGATGTGTTTTATGCATAAGCATTTATTTTAACCCAGAAAGTACTCCTCTCCTACTGCGTATGACTTTCACTGCACTGGTTCAAGTCATGCCTTTAACTCATGAAACCAATCTGCAGTAACAGCCTGCCATTTTTATTCATCATTTATATTCTTGTTCCAAATTTTAAATCTACTGCAGTTCTGCAATGGATTATTTCTAACAATCTCATGCGTCTAGAATTTCTGTTTCCCTTTGTACACCCAATCCAAAATAGCAAATCTTCTTGTTAACCGTGAGACAATTTGGAACCATGTTTACTGTCTGACATATCTATGAATAGTTAAACTGTGTGCTATTATGAGCCACATTTGCTGTGAAATTTACTATAAAGGGATTTCTCAATTTTGGAAGACAGGAGATATGGTGATTTTGTTTTTCCAATACATTTTTCATACATTTTTAGAATGTATCTGTTTACTACAGCTATATCCCCCCTTCTTTATGAATTTCCCAATATTCTGAACTGTTCTTAGTATAATCTGAAGGACTGGTAAATACTTTATAGAGCAGAGGTTTCAAACTGGATTTCATTGAGGGTCGCATCAGGGTTGTGTTTGACCTTGGGAGTGGGGGCAGAGTGGGCGTGGCCAGGGTTGGTGCTGCATCTCCATGCTCGAAATCTACTGAGCATCTAAGAGCTATTTTCCTATTGGCTGTCCGTTGACAGCTCAGCCGATGGGAAAATTACAGCCCCGCTATTGGCTACCAGCCACCATATAAATAGCAGCCTGAAAGAGTCTTGACTGTGCCAGTTACTGCTTTGTCCTGATGACAGCTGTTCTAATAAAGGGGCTCCATTCTAATCACTGTCTCGCCTCAGTTCCTGACCCTGTCGTTCTACCCAAACTGGAATAGTGGGCATGGCCAGCTTGATGTCACTCCTGTCGGGTGCACCTGTGATCTCCCAAGCACTCTACCAGTGATAACAGGCTCCCGAGCTCTGTTTTCGGCTGCCATGGCCTCCTGCAACCTTCTGCCAGTGAAAACGGAGCTTGGGAGCCCATTTTCTCTGGCAGAAGCACCGTGGGCCAGTCCTTTGCTGTTTCCAGGGTGATCTTTTTCAAACTGGCAGAGGGTTACAGGAAGCCACAGCAGCCAAAAACGGAGCTCGGGAGCCCGTTTTCACTGGCAGAAGCACTGCGGGACTGTCCTTCAGTGTTTCCATGGCGGCCTCACAGGAATCCAGTGAATCCAGCCCCTGGGCCTTGAGTTTGACACTCCTGCTTTAGAGCAAATATTGTTTTCTATGAGATAAAAGTTTGTACAAGCTTTAATTTGCCAAATGACACACAGTCACAAGGCAAGCATTCATGAAGTCCATATCTGGAAACCTTCTCACCTCAATTTGTGCAATTGAAGGAAGCTTGTTCCCTCACTGGCTGTAAAAGACACTCTAAGTCTCTGATAAGCTACTTTGAATAATTAATTTTAGAAGAAGCAATCAAGCACTTTCAGCCTCTTTAAAACTAATCAATACATTATCTGTATCATGTGCATATAATGAAGTAGGTACTAGTCTAAGAGTTCTTATGACAGAAGAAGACAGGTTGTATTTAAGATGCTAAATAAATAAAGTTCTTTTTTCTTGCAACTGATTAAAAAAGCTACCCCTCTAGAAATAAAAGAAGAATATAATGTAGTTAGTTTCTATTGGTAGTAATAGAAAGAGTAATATTAATTGCTGAAGTGTGGTCATGATTATCATCAATAGCAATAGCACTTCATACCACTTCACAGTGCTTTACAGCCCTCTCTAAGCTGTTTTAAAGAGTCACCATATTGCCCCCAACAATCTGGGTCCTCATTTTGCCCACCTCGGAAAGATGGAAGGCTGAGGTCAACCTTGAGCTGGTGAGATTTGAACTGCCAAACTGCAGCTAGCAGTCAACTGAAGTAGCCTGCAGTACTGCACTCTAACCACTGTGCCACCTCGGCTCTTTTCAAACGTTGACAAAAATAGGAAATGTCAGATTACTGCTAAAAATCATTTCCTTCATCACCGAGAATAATGGACCAAGAACAATACTTTAACACAGCTACAACTTTCTCATGCAATGATATTCTGCTCTTCTTCAGGCACTGGGGGGAAATGTCTAAATAAGTACTCTAATTCAGTACAGGTAGTCCTCAATATACAACAATAATTGAGCCCAGAATTACATTCATAAGTCATGCTGGTCATTAAGTAGGTCATCATATGACCAATTCACTTTTACAACATTTTTTATGGCTGTCGTTAAGCAAATGTTTCAGTTGTTAAACAAATATTTCAGTAGTTAATAGTAATTAAACGAATCAATTGTCTATTTTGTTTTTGCCAGAAACCAGAAGTAAACACTGGTTTCCAGCAAAAAACATAATCTGTGGTCACATGACCATGGGATGCTTCAAATGGCCTTAAACATGGACTAGTTGCTGAGTATCCACAATACAATAATGTGACTGCAGGGGTGGATCAGCCAGCAGATCTTCTAATCCAGGTTGTAACTATCTTTTTTGGGTGGGGGAGGGCCTGTTGTAACTTTGAATGATTACTAAGCAACCAATCATAAATCAAGGAGTACATATAAACAAAATATCTTCTTCCTGGTTAAATTTACCTTGTCACATGGTTTGGAAGCAGATAGATTCTACAGCTATCTGTGGAGCAACAAGTAAAGTATTTAGAATATAACAATTTGGGCCTTTCTCAGTCACTACCTTATGCTTGCCTGTGCAAAGCCATGAACTGGGGAAGGGGAATGAAGGGGGATGATTGAGGAAACAAAAATAAGTGCTGTATCTCCTCGAGACGCTGTCTTAATCTGGAAGGAGAGAGCCCAGTAGTGGGTTCTAAAACCCGTTGCTACCCGTTCAACACAGAAGCTACTGGGACGCTTCTGCGCAACACTTCTGCGCAGAAGCGTCCTGGGCGGGTGGGCGGAGCCTCCTGCCACCGGCCTACTGGTTTGCAGAACCGGACCGAACTGGGAGCAACCCACCACTGAGAAAGCCGCATACCAAACAGTCAACACTTGGACGGACTGTTATGAAAACATCTGAGCCTGATTGGTTATACTGGGATGGGCAATGAGAAATAATTAAAGGAGGGGAAAGTAGAACTTAGGGATTTTGATGCACGATGTTCAGTTCTGGCTTTGCAATACTGCAATACATTTGATCTCTAAAAAAATCTTTCTCAACAAATGGAGCCAAGGATTGTTTCTATTTAGAGGCTTAAGTTATAGCAGGTCCAACGGCTTTTTTCTAGTGTTATCCTGGAAAATAAATTATAAATGGATTGTAAAATATTAATTATAATTACTTCAGTGGCGTTACTTTTCTGAGTTGATTTTCTATTCTATTCTTTTGCTTCTAAGGGGCAAAAGGGGCTGGACAAACTCAACAATTTTTAAGAGTATAAATATCTGATCACACTTAAAATAAATGTATCACTTCTTCTACACATGTATAATTACTTTAAGGAATTGGTAAGATGAAGCATGGGAGACAGTGAAATGAATTATAATACTATAGCTCAAAAAAAACCCAGATAGCATTCCAAAACTATGTTAACAAGTACTATAGTAAGCTTTTAATGGAGCAAATATTGATGTTACCAAATCAAGCTTTGCTTGGATGACATCCAGCTCTCTAGGGCTCCAGTTACAGAGTCCATAGCTCTAACAGATAAGATTTTGTAGGATGCAGTTAAAGAGACAATTGCCTCTTAAATTAACAGTGATCCTTTAGGATACAGCTAGCAGCGACAAAGATGTCTGCTGCACTGACCGCAAATGGCAATCCGACCAAGAGACAATAGAGCTGATTGTGCCAGCTGTGGGGAGCAGCATCCGAGGGCATCGTGCCATTTCCATGATGCCATTTGCCAACAGTGTGAGCGGCAGGGATATTTGGCTAAAGTTTGCCATGCCATTTTGCCCGCCAATCATGTGCAGGCACCTCATGCCACACATCAAGAACTGTCAAAACCCTTTCGACAGGAATCTCGGAAACCATGCCGAAAAGCCACAACTCAAGACCAGCCTGACACAAACCAGACATCAGTTGCCAGGGCCAGTGTACCCAACAAGGGCAAGCTGATGGTCACAGTGTCAATTGATGGCATTCCCTGCCTCATGGAGATTGACACAGGCTCTGCTTTCTCCATTATCACCTGGCAGACCCTGAAGCTTGCCCTTCCGAGCCTATAGAAGAGCCGCCTCCAAGAGACCCACATGAAACTCTCTGACTACCAGGGAAATCGCATTTCCGTTGTCGGCCAAGGCCAGTTCCTGGTGCAGTTCAACTGTTTTGAGGGGCCTCTCCAGCTCACCGTGGTCAGCGGCAGCCTTCCAAGCCTCTTGAGCTTGGATTGGTTCGACACCTTCTGCCTGGGGGTGTCAGGCATCAACTCCATTGCCAACCATGAATTTGATGACCTTTTCGAGGAGTTCCAGGACATTTTTAGAAAAGATCTGGGCAAGTATATGGGCACCCCTATCTCTTTTAGCCTAGATCCCAAAGTCACTCCTATCTGGTTGAAGCCCAGGCAGGTTCCAGGCAGGTCTTGTGCCCAAAATTGACAAGGAACTTGACAAATTTATCAGGCAGGGAATCCTTGAACCAGTCAACCATGCCAAATGGGAGACACCTATAGTCACCCCCGTTAAAGGTGATGGCTCCATTAGGATATGCGCTGACTATAGATGCATGCTAAATAATGCATAGCAGCAGAGCGCCTATCTCTTGCTGATTGTGCACCATCTACTGCACTCGTGTGTGTGTGTGTGTGTGTGTGTGTATAAAATTTATAATTACAGAACACCACAGCTTGATTACCAGTATATTTCAGGTGCAATTCAAGGTAGTGATTGCCACCTTTAAAGCCTGGCTTCCAATTTTTTTCCATTTGTCCAATATGGTCTGGCAGGATGGAAGATTATCATTTAGCAGGGACCAGGAGGGATGCCTTTTCTGCTGTAATGCCTGCCCTCTGGGATAAGAGTGACTCTGACCCTACAAGCTTTTTGGGAGACCTGATTATGTTTCCAGACTGGTGTTCTCAAGTGTGTGAAAAGCCTTATTCCTGGTTATGCTGATACCAACAAATTATATTATTCCAGATGTGGTGGCACAGCTGCTTAAAGTCACTAGAGAAGGTTGGTTTATTGTACCCCAGAGTTCGAGTTCTAGCACTGCATGATGGAGTGAGCTCCCATCACTTGCCTCAACTCCTGTCAACCTAGCAGTTTGAAAGTACGCAAATGCAAGTAGATAAATAGATACCACTTTGGTGAGAGCAAAAACAAAGGGCATTTTGTGTGGAAGCAGGATTTTCCCAAATGCAAAATTGCAGGAGAAAATCCCCTGTCAACTCTCCTGCAGAATAATGTTAGCCACACTGTGTGAAGCTATTTTGCCCCATGGTGCACCTTGGATAGTGCATGAGGGTGAACTGAACATGCTAGCATTCTTAGGCAGCCAAATATCTACTATGTAATGTAAACTCTTAGTTTTCAATGTACCACTGTCATATGCTAAATAAATATATTACTCTTAGATGCTATTTGTCATTAATTTCTTTTTGTATCATATTTTAATAATTTTAATTGTTTTTATTATTGTTCACTGGCCAGAGTCATTGGTTTGAAATTGGATTTGAGATATATAAATGTACATGTAAATATATAAACGTTCCCAAAACTAAAATACATTATTTTAGTTTTGGGAAAACTAAAAACATTCTGTTTGGAAAATCAGATATTTATTCTAAAATAGTTATTTTAATCATTTAATGCATTTTCAGCCTGTAATCCTTTAAAAAAAGTACATAAAAGTAGTAACTTACATATTCCAGCCCCAGCTGCCAACCACAGGATTTTTGTTTAAAATCCATTGTATAAAAGAAATGTGAGTTGGGGGAAGAGATAAATATTATTTCTTAACATAATAACATAATTACTGGCTTGAATGTGGGGAAAAATCAAGATGGCATTGGTCAAAGGCAACTAAACCTGGAATCTTATAAACCCTTAACTGAATTATTTTGGAGTTAGACATCAATAAAATTGTGGGAAGCCCACCTCCCCGAGAATGAAATTTATGGGGGATATTAAAAGAGGCAGAATATTATATTTTCCCAAAGGAGAAAAGGAGAAAAACTCTTAACAAAGGCAGAAAGCAGCCCCAACAGCCTCCAGCAGATGCCTGAAGTCTTTAGAGATGGATATTTTGTACCTATTAAAAAAGACTGGGCCAATCTATCCACAAACAAAACACCTTGAGCCACAGCTCCCCCAGGCTGGAGTTGACGGGATTAAGAATTTGCATTCCACCACCAAATTCTAAGGACAGGACAGGACCTTAACCCCATTCATTGAGAAAAGTGGAAACAATACCAGTCCATTAAGAAAGGCAGGCAACAGATAACAAGATAAAATCAATTACATATGCCTGACAAGATTAGGGCCAAGGATAATTAAAATCCATCACAAGCCTTTGCAAAACAAGTAAAACCAAACAAATAATAAAAGTATAAACTATATAAAAATCCTTGGACTCATCAAGCTAATTTGTCAGCTGTCCCAGAACTACATGCTATTGTTGGTTGTGCTCATCAATAAACCTTCTTTATTAAAGCAGCCTCCATTTTATTCCCGGCTTGGAACTGGACCTAATTTTTCTTCCTACAAAATGATGCACTGTCAGTTTCTAAATACAACTAATATAATAACACACATACACTCACAACTGGCAAATAGAATTGTGACTTCTTTATCACAATTATGGAGTTCGGTAAAATTATTCTAAAAATAATCAATAAATTATGGAGAATGATTGAATGAACATGGAATATGGGAAGAAGCGGACAAGAAGTAGATTTGATTCTTGCAGACAGACTAGGACAGATGAATTGAGAGAGAAAGGGAAACTAATCATTAGCGGGAGCCTCCCATTTCTTGGGAGTTGTCCAAAACTTTGAGTAACTGTTTTTATCTCATTAAACATCAAATAAGTTCCTGAAGAATAAGAAAACCTACTAGGATCCAGACCTCCTAATGTCTATACAACAGGTTGCAGATAAATGGTTATGGGATTGCAGCCTCAGTATAGGCAAAAGGTTAAGAAGAAAAAAGGCTAAAATTGTTAAGCATAGAAAATGTTTCATAGGCAAAATATGAAGAAGTTTGCAGTTTTAAATATATACAGAAATTCAAGTTAACATACCGTAGATGTTTTGCTTTGGCACAATTTAAAAAGGAAGCTACTTTTTGCTATCTATTTTAGCAAATGCAAGTGACACGGAGCTATATTTTGAAGCTGATTGGTTGACACTCATTTCACTTTCATTTTTATTCCATGAGTAATTTCAGTGTTACAATCATCCTGAAAGTAAGGCAAAATATTGGTATAAAAGGATTACAGAATAGTAAGAACAGCATCATTTTAGGTATAAAGGTCACAATTATTATTTGAACAAAAGCATAAAATTTTCATTGTTATTCATTAATCTGGTTAGCATCATCTATTTCTCTTGCAGCAGCATAAGACAAAGGTCATATCTTGCATGTATCTTCCTCTATCATGCCCACTATCAAACTTTGCCTGCTACATACTCTTACAGTATCCAGGTGAAATTGTGGTAGGTAGGTAGGGATTGGGTTGGTACATATATACAATGCTGCAGAAATAAATAAAAAAATGATTATTATAGGATTCATACAAAAGTCCAATCTATCCTTCCTTCCTTCCTTCCTTCCTTCCTTCCTTCCTTCCTTCCTTCCTTCCTTCCTTTACTCTGGGCAGTTTACAATATTAAAAAGATAAAATATTACAAAACCTATACACAACCAAAAAATAAATAGTGCTAACTAAAAGTTGGGGCGAGAGGGAATAGGATGAGGCCAAATGGTCGTGAAAATTTTCTAGGCAACAGTGCTCAACAGTCATTCACAAGGAATTCTATACAAAATCTACAGTGCTTCAGTTGTAAATAGAGAACACACATTTTGAAATTGCAAGGAGTGGGAGTGTTAGAAAGTGTTTTTTTCCCTAACAAGCATTGCAATTGTAAGGTCTACATGCTACCATTTATAGCATATTTATTATATTAATTGCTACTACCCGTGTTTCCCCGAAAATAAGACCCTGTCTTATATGTTTTTGAACCCTGAAATAAGCGCTTGGCCTTATTGCC
>JANHGD010003639.1:57766-72444 GCA_027560375.1 Imantodes cenchoa | reverse complement strand
CATTTTGTAAAATAAAACTATAGCAGTGCTTGCATCAACTGCGTGTGCGTAATATCTTGCATACGGGACAGAACATTATGCATGTTTTGTGATTGAAGTACCAACTATTTACTACTTAAGCCATTGCTTTGGTGATCAATATTAAAAAGGAAAAATCAGGTTTGCAAATTTATTTATGCATTTATCACATTTATATGGCCCCCGATCTCACCAAAAGCATCCAGACAGCATACAACAACCAACAAAACAAATATCAAAATAGTTATTATAAAAATATAAAAGTCATTATTAAAAATGAAAATATTTTTTTTAAAAAATACTGCAGATTGTGTCATTATGAGCCAAATGCCCTCTAGAGCCATAGTTGTTTCTTCATGTAATAATTATACACTCCAGTGCTTCGCACTCATTGATTCTTCGTCTTTTTTCCTTGTCCCTCTCTGGCAAAATTTGCCCCTGTAATATATGTTGGAACATCAAATGTAAACTACATCATTTCTATTAACTGAAAATAAAGTGCTGCTGTGATAATCAATATAACAGCAAGATATGGTTTAGTCTTCCTGCAAATAATAGGCAGGCATAGACAGACTGCTGAGAGGTCTTTATTTTACATTAACAAAAGACTTCTCTCACAAATGACCTTCTGAAATATGGTCATTGCCTAAAAAGCTGAAGGGAATGGGATAGAGAGTTCATTTTCAAATGATGAGGTAAACCCCAAAAGGTGCAGTGCCCAACAGAAAAAAGGCACCCTGGAATAAAAATAAATGAGTCAGATGATAAGCCATAGACATAAATCCACTTATGCTGATCAGCCTTTTATGCAACTTATGTATTATTTGTAACAGTGGCACAGGGGTAGGTTCCACTTAGCTTCGCCATCAGTTCGCATCGCGATATTTCACGCGATTTTAGTTCCGCAAATGTTCCAAAGGAGGATTCAGCCCAAAACACAGCTGAGGAGCTGATCAGCTGTGCTTCAGGTGAAGAAATAAAGGTCAGTATTAACCCAGGGGCGGGCGGGCAGGCTTTTTTCACAGCACAGAATGAAGAGAAGCCATCCAAACAATGTAAAATCGGCCTGATTTTTTTTTTAAAAAGATGGCAGCGAGCACGGACTGGCACAAAGAGAACCGGATCCGTGATGCCAAAATTACAACACCAGTGGTTCACTAACAGTTCGGGCGATCTGGTCCGAACCGGGAGGAACCCTGCAATGGCAGCCACTCCCAAGAAAAGATGCAACTGCTTTAAATAGTTGAATATGGCTTCTATAGTCATACTCCTGCATACTCTTTCCAAGATTAAATCCAAGCCATTGCCATCTGGTGGGGCCCAAGAAGAGAGCTGTGGCACTTTACCCCTGGAATATCAGTCTCTCGGAGAACAGAGGTGCCTTGACCCTGCTGATACGGCAAGGCATAGAAAATGTGGCTTTGCAATCACGCCTGGCGCCCTGATAATATGGGTCAACCCGTTTCTTGGTCTTGATTGGATTAACTGCGTTTCTCAGCTGCTATGTTATTTTATGTTATTCTAGTTGATTTTAAACTGTTTAAATTTTTTTTCTATATTTTTATTCTGCTTTTTTAGTTGTTAGCCACTGAGGGTCAGATAACTTCTGCTTAGTGACTGACTTGTTTAGTGACTATTCAGAGTTACAACAGTGATGAAAAAGGAACTTTTATGACCAATCCGTGCATTTGCACACATCTGGAAAGCCAAAGAAAGCTGAACTAACAGTCATGGTTTCACTCAGCAATCTTTTGTTTAAATATGGAGTTGCCAATATCACCTGTGGTCACTATACTATAATGAATACCTCTATATGAAATAGGCAGCCTGTTGCAAAATCAGTAAAAATTACTCTATGCATCAGAAAAATATGGCACACCCATTTTACAGAGCTAATGATCAGGTTTATCCATCAAATTCCCTCATATCCCTCATCTTCATTCTCTAAGCCATTTTGTCTCTCTAACCTTATCATGTGTGGATATTTGAAGAGATTTTGGAAGGAGAGGAGATGCAAGAGAGGGGAGAAGAGAAAAGCTCATTACATGAACCCATGTATGCAGAGAAAATCCTTGTTTGCATCCTGATACACATTTTGGAATGTGTAACTAGAACTATATTAATATTCCATTAACCCACATTGTAGATTTCCATGGAGACAGTTTATTTTGATATTTTTTCCCAATATTATCTAATACCAAATGTTTATTTTCATATAAGTGCTATGGTTTGGTTTTCACTCCAGCAAGCATTATAACTCTTAAGCTTAGCGCTCCACTTGTTATTCATATCAAGAATAAAATTACACTTCTGGTCCTATTCTGGCTACCAGGACATACTTCTTAATATTCATTGCATAACCATGTCATTATTATGAAAACTTTACTTGTGAGCACAACAATATATGTGTAATCTGAGTCAACTATTATTATAATGTTTCATTAAACATGATTGAGACTCCTGGATAATTTTCTCATATGAAGATCAGACTTTTGCTAATCGGATAATAATATTTTGCTAGAATTAAATTATGCCTTAGGCCTAGTATTATTATCTACCACAATTTAATTTTTCTCAGTATCTAAGATGACAAAGTTGTTCTATTTTCAATATGTTTTTTCTTTCTATGATGTTTTGTATGGGGATCATAGAATCCCATGGATTATCTTCATTCTGCCAGGGTTCTATTCATTATGATATATTTTCATGTAATTTCAAGCATTTTAAATATTTGTTCTGAAATTCATGAGACAACAAAGTGGTAGAATGTTAATTACCACAACATTCTCAGGTAGTGTAAGATTGTATGGCTTAAATAAACAATAACAGCTTTTCACGACAAACAAATTCATAGCATATAAGCTAAAAACTGGACTATATTTGTATAAAATCCTTACACTTAGTCTAATCTACATGCAGCCATTCGTCTTTTCTAGCTATCTTATTCCATTATATATGAGATAGGATTAATGGGAAAAATTAATAAAGAGCAAAATATAAAATTGTCCTACTTATGATATTACATATTACGTCAGTACCATGCCTTTAACTCAGCTTCATAGTGGGGAAGATGAATTTATCTTTTGTACACTTCCCAGAGTAGAGTTGGAGTTGGGTGGCCATAAAATATATAAATACGTAACACTAAAGCAAGACGAGGGAGGAGGGAGCAGGATTTTCTTTGAACACAATTCTCTGTAGTAATTAGCAAAGATATAGAAAATACAGCTGTTTGCACAAAATGTGCAGCCAGCTGCTTAGAAACCATCTTTCCCAAACCATTGTGATAATTTTGGTTTCATTATTATACATAATTTACATAGCATTGTTTAGTATACAACTCATCTCTTATTCATACTCCAGTGCGACAGGATACTATTGTATGTGTTTTTACTGCTGGAAACAGACAAAGTAACAGTAATGTAAGGAATCTCTGTGATTGGAAAACACACATTTAAAAATCTAAACACAGCACACTGGAAGACTTGCAGGCAATAACTTGGGCTCTTTGTCAAAAGATTTTATTCATTCTATAAATCTCCCCAAAATAGTGGTTCCTCATTAGATAGCATTGGGGAAAACTGCTCCCATAGCTGTGCAGCAAATACGTTAACTAAGATAGCAGGTTGGAGAAGAGATCAGTCCCGTTAGATCCAAATGGTTTTCTACCCAAACTACAAATCCACCAAACAAATACAGGTGCAAAACAACAGCTCAGTCAGGAAGGATCTATCCGTAAAGCACAAAGACTTTGAGCTCAGCTTATGAACCTCTTATGAGTACAATTCACTCAAAAATCTATTCTTAGATTTCCCTCAAGGGTCTTCTTTCAGCAATTCAATTTAGTGTGACAAGAATCTTCTAGTTATTCCTATTGTTGGAATTTGGGGCCCGGAAACTATTGCCAATTTACTGTATATCATCTAGGGAATTATAACTGGACTTTGATGTACTTTCTGCTCCGCTAGTGACAGTTCTGGCTGTTCAACTACAGCTTCCATCTGCAGAAGAAATTCACCGTATATTTTTTTAAAAGACGCAATTATGGTAAACAAGGTTATCATACAGGTACATTGCACCCCAGAGCCGGGTTTTGTTGCACCTCCCTGATGAATATGCTTTACAATAAATTTTGTTTGTCTATGTATAGTAAAAAAAACTGATTTTGTTTCAATCAATGGTCAACAAATTACACAAAATCCTAACTGAAAAGGAGAAACAGCAGTGTTCACACCTGCATCAACTGTTGCCCTGTTTCTTTGGCAATGCAAAATTTAGCTACCATATGAACAATACTTTCATATTTGGGAAAGCACGTTCCCATAATACTTATCCATTCTTTCTGGATATCAAAACAGTAAAGGTAATACAAAACTATTTCTAAATATCCCTGCAGAAGTTACAGTATTGGAACACAAGATTTATACAATAAATTTGAATTAGCTAGAAGTTGCATTTGCTTTCTGCATATAACATTGTTTTCTTTACAGGGCTTACACCTGGAAATCTCTCTCTCTCTCTCTCTCTCTCTTTCATACATATATATCACAGTATATATATTCTGAGGTAAGTAATTCTTTGCATAATGCAGAAGAAGAAATAAAGAAAGTAAAGAATCTTTTTAAATATTTGAGATTTAAAAATATTGTTCGGCTTAAAACACTATTAAAATTAAAAACATTGTTGATTCAACACCATACACTATAGTTCCCAATTCTTTTCTATTCTATGCTGGTAAATCATCTTGCTTTAACCCCGTCTATACTCTTTGTATAAACATTCAAGGATCTCATAAGCCCCATGAGTTTCTCCTTTCGTTGTTCTTCCCACTATTTCTCTATATATTATTTTGCAATTCAATCCTTACTGAAATCTCTTTATATGAAAGTTGTACTAGTTACTTATTTTGGCATTTTGCCTTACATTTATAGAACATAGAATGATAGGGTTGGAAGCAGTGGTGGGATTCAAAAATTTTTTTACTACCAGTTCTGTGTGCGGCTTGGTGGGAGAGGCATGGCTTGGTGGGCGTGGTAGGGGAAGGATATTGCAAAATCTCCATTCCCTCCCCACTCCAGGGGCAGGTTACTGCAAAATCGCAATTTCCTCCCGATTGGCTAGGACTCAAGGCGAGATGCGAGGCGAGGCCGGGTTTGACAAGGAGTGGAGGGGCATAGCCGGGCGTGGTAAGGAGAGGTGAGGCGCCCCTTGACGTGAGTGATGTCAAGTTAGCCACACCCACTCAGTCACGCCCACCCAGCCGGTCATTAGGGCAAAGAACCAATTGTTAAATTATTTGAATCCCACCACTGTGAGCACCCACAACTTCGGGAGGCAAATTGTTTCACTGATTAGTTGTTCTCACTGTCATTAAATTTCTCCTTAGTTCTAGGTTGGATCTCTCTTTAATTACATCCCATTCTTGTTTCCATCTCTCATGTTTTTACCACATAAACTTCTTAATTATGCCATTCCCATTGTAATCAATTTATATTTGTGTTTCTTCTGATATAGTTCCATAGAGCAAAGTGGGCAAAAGCATGCTTTTACGCATAATCATTTTTGCTTATGTATCCATTTAATATAACAGATTGCATACTACCCATTATATCTGTGATATTATTTGCATGCCCTCAAATGTATCACATTTAGTAAATAGTCCACAAAGGAGCACAAATTCGTCTACTTCCCCTATTTTTTGTCATTTACATATAACTTGCAAACATTCACTTAATTTTCCCTGTCAAACTCAGCAGGGTCTTTGATGCCTTCATTTTCATTTCTATGCTTCTTTATGCCTCATATAATCTATCTAACATTTGCTGGAAACAATTTGAATTCTCAGCCAAGAATACAAGATCATTTGCATATAAAAGTATATATGCATTTATGTTCCTAACCAAGACGTGTCTACTGTCACTGCAAGCACTCCATATATTTATCCCTACAAACATTAAACAATTAAGTAGATACCTTACATTCTTGACTTATTCCCTGTTCAATGCTGAATCATTCACCAAGCATTCCATTTATTATCATGCATGTTTCACTTCCATCGTATATCATTCTTACTGCATTCAGCAACCATCTTCAACTCCATACTCATGCAAAATGTTCCATAATTCAGGCCTATTCACTTTCCCAAACACATAAATTTTTCAATGACTTGCTAAAGAGCAGAAATCTGTTTCCTACACCCTCTGCCCAGCATAAAGCTGCACTGCGCTTCCCCTATTTTGCTCATTGTAACTTCTCTCATCCTTTCAATCAGAATTCTGTCACGCACCTTTCCAAATATATGTCACCCTATTGTACAGGGGAGAAATAACAGCATTCTTCCAATCATCAGGCAGTCTTTACATTTAAACAAGTTGCACGGATACCCCATAAGCAAAGGATTTCCATATTTTGATATTTTTACCTCTACACCTGCAACTTTACTATTTTTCAGCTTTCTCACAGCATTTATGACTTTCTTTTCATTCATTTTTTTCTTGGATACTAATACTTACAACCATTTGTTTTAATTCTACACTTCAACAAATAACTATCATTTGCATATAAATCTCTAAAATACTCCTTTGGGTATTTTCTCATCTATTTCATTCCAAATCATTTTATCATTTCCGTTTTTAATTCCATTCATTTTGATGGAATTTCTTTACTAAACCCTTTTTACTTAACTGTAAAACAATTTTTATTTGCATGAAAAACAGTACTTTCGCTACCTCTTTTAATTGTTCTTTGCTCTCTAAATTCTTAGTACCCATAATTTTCCTAAGCACTGACTAGCTAAGTCCTAACAGTATTTATTCTTGAATAAACTTTATTACTTTTGGTTAAATACTTTCTGTAATATCACATAAAATCAAAATTATAAGTCTAATATGAAGCAAAGGCTATCACTATCCATTGAAATTCAAGATGAGACTCTCATATTAGATTTTACCAAAGGTTTCAAGGAAGTAAAATTCTAAGCTTACTGCAATACCCCATTAAAGATTTTCATGAAAAAATCCTCTTATGAACCAAAAACTACCACTATCCATAAAAATCTTACCTAACTAACATTTTATAACATAAAATAACATTTTAAAAGAGACTTGCCCACCTAAATATTTCTCTGAAAAATGGTTCCAAGCCAAAATGGTAACAGCAGTATGAAGTAAAAAATAGCACTATCTATAAAAATTGAACCTGATTTTTATAATGCTCATTTTTAGTATGGACTTCAAAGAAGCCTAACCCTAATCCTAAACTTAATCTCCACTGAAATATTTCCTCAGATGCTTCTATTGGTTCAAATATTGCAACTGTCTATTAACCAGAACGAGCAGACTGAATAATATAAAACCTATGCTGAGATTACTGTATTACTAATTGGTTTGC
This sequence comes from Imantodes cenchoa, assembly GCA_027560375.1. Classification (NCBI taxonomy): domain Eukaryota; kingdom Metazoa; phylum Chordata; class Lepidosauria; order Squamata; family Dipsadidae; genus Imantodes; species Imantodes cenchoa. Next base: position 65,037 of record JANHGD010003639.1, on the reverse strand, counting down.
TTCCAAGTCCTATACAGGGTGATGGTTGTCATCTTTGAAGTCCTATATGGCTTAGTCCCTAAACATCAAGAAGATTGTCTACCCTGTTGAGATTTGGTTGGTTTTTTTACTTTGCTGTCACTGAAGAAAGGAAGGTGGAAGGTTCCAATCACAGAGGAGGTGAAGAGATGGGGTCCAACAATGTGGCTTCCCAGTGGCTGTCTGTACCTTTGAAACATCCTACTCTCCAAGAGAAGTAATGTTCCCAACTCCCAGGCCTTCAAGGAGGCTAGAAACACCTTTTTATTCAGCTGATCATCTAGGTGATGATCATGCTTGAGCTGCCTTAAGTTGGTTACTTTGATTTGTTTTCATTGCATTATAAACAGTCTTGGGCCCTCTCAAAAATGGGTGCTCTATAAATAAGTGTGTGTGTGTGTGTGTAAATGCGTATTTGTTTGCAAATTGTTTTTTTTAATGGATTATGCATTGGTATGGTTTTACTGTTTTAGAAAAGATTCATAAGAAGAAAATTTAACTGTACCTTCATTACCGGCTGGGCAAAATACTTAGCACTCCAATCACAAAACCCTGTCTGCATTGCTGCTGACATGAAATTTTTGGGACCCACAGTATCATCAGTATCATCAGTTATCTATTAAGGAGAAAAATATATGCACTTTAATTACAGAATCTACACAGCCTGTTTCTCAGATAAATTCAATGTATTATTAGTTGCCATACTAATAAAAATACTGTTCATGATAAATGAAGATTATCAGATACGGTTTCAGATAGAATTTGTGACTTCCATATCAACCCAAAGGTGGTTTTTCCAAAAGGCAACTGGACTTTCTTAGTTTTTTCTTTGAAAATATTTTGCTTCTCGTGCAAGAACCTTCTTCGGAAGTGAAGAAGCTTCTTGGATGAGAAGTGAAACATTTTCAAAGAAAAAACCCAAGAAAGTCCAGTTGCCTTTTGGAAAAAAAACACCTTTGGAGCAATCTTGACTTGGATGATTGAGAATCTCCATAAACACAATGCCTTCCATGCTGTTATGTATATAAAAAAAGAATTTTTGTAGGTGCAGCTCCTATCAGTGCCAATTGAGAAATTCAGAATTCCCCTGTTCCTTTGACGAAAAGAATAAAGAGAAAAAAAACACTTTGATTGTCAATGTGTTAATTGTAACAATTTAAGGTGCTTCTCCTTATGCTGTATAATATAGGAATACTCCAATAACACCAATTCACACTTTTCAATAGTTCATGGTAAAATCATTGCATGTGAAAAAATTCTTGGTTATAAAACATGAGTGCAAGTTTACAGAAATCTAAAACTAATGGCTAGATTAATGAAAAATGCAGGAAGAAATAAGACAGGGGGAACAAAGCCCTAACTGAGGAATAGAAATACTACTCAGGTGCATGCTGAAAAAAATTGCTGCAAGGATGACCTTCTCACCTGATCTGGGCCTTTGTCAAACATTTTCCTTGTCCTGGGAAACTGGTGGGAGTGGGGAGTGTACTGCGGTCCCATGTTGCCAACATTGGCAGGTCTTATGGATGAGATGTCCCGATTGACAGGCTGCTTTGTCACGTCATTGGTCAAACTAGAGCTGCTGGTACTGGCAGTTGGTGGTGACCCTCTAATAATAGGAAATGAAAATAAAGAGTGAAAATATGAGGATTGCATTAATAGTTTTTCCCAAGGCAAGGCAAAAACTGAACCTGTGGTATAGTTGGGTTTTTCTTTAGCAACTCCTGCTCAAACTCTTTCCTTTACTTGCCGCTTTGTTTATTCTTGCGGGTGTGTTTGTATTTATATGTGGGCACCTTTGAGTCAGTTTTTGTCTCCAGACAACTGCCTAGACTAGTTCCTAGAATTTTCTTGGCATGATTTCAGAAGTGAATTGCTACAGGCTGCTTTGTAAGGCTGAAACAGAGAGTGACACCAAGTCAGTTTTGTCCCTAAGGTGGAACTAGAACTCAAGAGTTTCCTGGTTTCTAGCCTAGTACCTTAACAATTAACCTTAATTTTTCTAGATAATGGTATTTGTAAGCTATACTCCCCTCCCCTAGACTTTGCCTTCCTCCCTCACTTCTCTTTGCCCCAATAAAATTGTAGGAGGAATAATATATCCAAATAGGTGTTTTTCTAGTTCTCCGTATGACGTTTGGAGCAACAAAGCCTCTTAATTTTTCCCCTCACACAGGATGAATCCATCTTCTGAAAAAAAAGTGTATTCTATAAAGCCTGAATGTTCAGTGCATAATGCAAGTGGCTCCCAATGTATCTGTCATCTTTTTGATATTATATGATAAAGATCTTTCTGGCACAAAGATCAATTTCTTTCCATCCTGACTCTTAAACTGAGTCATGAGCAGTGTTGTTTAGGTTTCCTTTGACTAAAAGCTTTAGTACTAATGGGGAATGAATCAGAGTTAATTCAGAAGGACACTTGAGGTGTTGCAGTCTTCATTGCAAATGCTACATTAGAGGGACATTAGATAGGGAAAGAAAAGATATGCTTAAAAGCTCTCACAGAAAAAAAATATCTCATAAATAGACAAGTGGTTTCAAATAAGTTGCACAAGGAATAGTATCTGTACAATACACACCTTTTTAATTTGGATATGGCACAGGATCAAACATATGGGCAACTTACCCTACTTGATGTATGTGCATGCCTTTGTTAGTAGGACTGGCTGGGGCAGAATGCGTGACAGAGGATGTGTCAAGGATGCGCTGGGGGCGGGCATTTACAGTTGCCTAGGAAACAAAAAATTAACAAGTGAGAGAAAGAGATGCCAACCTCTGTTTGGGATGATTTTCACATTTGGAAATAAAGGGAAGTAAGTCACTCTCCAGCACTCCAATAGTATTGTTATACTACTGCATGTCCATCAAAGAAGAATCTAGGTCAGTGATGGCGAACCTTTTTTTGTTCGGGTGCCAAAAGGGAGCGCGTGTGTGGGCTAGCGCACGTGTGCGTGCCGACGCCCATAATGCACTGCCCTCCCCCCATGCATGCATGCAGAACCCTCTCTGCGCTGCCCCCTCGCGCACACGCGCAGGCCTCACTGAAGTTTCCGAACTTCCGGTAGGCCCATTGGGCCCATTTTTCACCATCCACCAGCTCCAGAGGCTTTCCTGAGGCCTGGGGAGGGTGAAAAACGGCCTCCCCCGCCCTCCGGAAGGCCGAAAATCAGCTGGCCAGCACATGGATGTGTGCTGGAGCTGACACAGGGCAACGCCTCGTGTGCCCTCAGAAATAGTTCCGTGTGCCACCTGTAGCATACGTGCCATAGGTTTGCCACCATGGATTTAGATCATACACCTACACTCCTTTAATATGCTAGGTTCATTAGTCTCTATACTATGAGTGGTGGAGTGGCCTAGAGGTGGAGCTCTTGCCTCACAATCAGGAGGCTGTGAGTTCGATTTTAGGTAAAGGCAGATATTTCTCTCTCTGGGCACAATGAGAATATATCTGCTGAAACTATCTCTGCATTGGCGACAGGATTGGCATCTAGCCAGTAAACACTCAGCTTCATTCAGTTGCCCAAGACTTCACCCCGCAAGGGATTACGGGGTCTTTAAAAGAAGATGATTAGTTTCTATACCAGTGAAGGCAAACCTTTTTTTGCTCGGGTGCCAAAAGGGTGTGTGTGTGCGCGCACTAGCGCACACTCGTGTGCCTACACCCATAATGCAATGCCCTCCCCCCGCGCAGACTTCTGTTGGGTTGTTTTTCGCCCTCCCCAGGCTTCAGAAAAACCTCTGGAGCCTGTGGATGGCAAAAAACGGGCCCAACGGGTCTACTGGAAGTTCCGAAATAAACTTCCGGTAGGGCCATTTTTCGCCATCTACAGGCTCTGGAGGCTTTCCTGAAGTGTGGGGAGGGTGAAAACGGCCTCTCCACACCCTCCAGAAGGCTGAAAATCAGCTGGCCAGCATGTGCATGCACACTGCAGCTGACATAGGGCAACGCCTCATGTGCCCTCAGATATGGCTCCACGTGCCATAGATTTGCCATCATGGCTCTATACCATGTTAATATTTGCAGTAAAACCTTGAGACAATTTTTAAGGTAAGACTGAAATCACTTTAGGACCAAATTTAATACAGTATGACAAAATGTCAAAACCTGACCCTGTTGCCTAAACCCAAGAACCTTCACATATCAACTTTTTTCCAGAAGGAATTCACAAACAGATGAAGTAGAGTAAACAATACTTTAACAATAGAATAATCTGTCAAAGCCCATAGGATCAAACATTCCCAGTATGCTCAGGGGTGAAACATTACTTTATGATTCAAAACCAGGGTCCTTTACTTGAACTTCTCTTGAGATGCTCGGTTGGTGTGTTACATTAGCTGTTGATGCAATAAATAAAATGGAGTAACAAAATAAATACAACACTTCCTACAGTTCCCCAAAGATATAAGGATAAATCTCATTTGCCATTTCTTGAGATTCTGGGCAAAGGGAGAAGGAATAGAAAGAGAAGGCGTACAGCTGTGAAGTTTCTAATGCAGGAGAAACCTTCACTTATAGGAATCCATCAAATCAAAAGAGACTGTTGATGGCTATTAAGATCTCAGCAGTTGTATTAAAAAAGGTGTAAAAAGTAATCAACAGGACATTTGGGAACTTGCAGAAATAAATAGCATAAACAGGAGACAATGTTCCAAGAGTATCTGGATTTGCTCTTTACACCCAGCGCTGCTGAGGACACCCAAACAACTTCAGCACTTATGGAACAGAGCCCTTATTATTTCTCCTCAAGCATTCACCTGGCTGCATGGGCCTTGAAAATGGCTTCTTTTTTTTTTTGACATCTCCAACCCACTAGATGATTAAAAAAAAAAAAGCACTATGCCATCAAGAGAGAAAGAAAGAGCTGTCTCTCCCCTCTCCTCTAAGTATGTTATGGCCTTCAGAGGATGAATCATTTGTGAATTTGCAGTAATACAGTACTAGCTCTAACTAAAGTAGTAAGAAAAGCTATGTATAAGTTATATCTGGAGGTCAAACTGACTTTGTCTTCTGAAAAGCCAATCATGGAATTGCTTGGCAACAAGTTCTAGGTTTATTTATTACATTTTTCTTAATCAGCTTTCTTTTGTTAAGACCACAATTCAACCATAAAACATAATTTGATTATCTTCTATGGGCTGGGAAAAAAAGTTTCTTCCCCATCTAATTGTTTTAAGCAGCTTGGAATGCCAGCTCATTTTTAAGTAACTACAAATTATATTAGCTACTTCCTCTACTCCCTTTGATTCAAAGTCAGCTGTGAAAGACTGTATTTGTATTAACTTATGTAGACCACAATCTATCAGATAGATACATTTAGCAAATCCACATTTGTAAAACCAATGAGAAAAGGAAATTTATCTGTTTAAACTTCCCATTGACAGAAACGTCATCAGTTCTTGTTGTTCTACCAACCAATATCTAATTATGGCCCTGGTACAAAGTAGGCATTCTGGGTGGGTTCTTGCTCATCTGAATCTAAACCTTCCCATGATCCCTTCATATGCAGCCAGAATAGAGTTATAAGGGAGGAAAATATACTAGCTTGAAGTTGATGCATTTAGTTTCCCTCAAATCCTTGAAATGGTTGGATCACCACCAACCATTATCATTGGGACAAAAAGAGGTTAATTCCCAGTTCATGTATATTCATGAGGAGAAAGGAAAATGAAAGGGTTTCCTGATACCTTCTGACAAACATGTGCATTCCAGAATGATAGAAATTTCTCTCTACTATCAGGCTCCATAAAGGATATAATTTGTAATACTGTAACCTTCTTCTATGTACTTACTTAACCTTGTTACGGCTATTAACCAGCACAAGAGAATATTCAAAACTAATGCCAGGATAGTTAAGAAAAGTACATAAAGACAAAAAGTTTCGGCTAAAAGACAATATTAAATCAAAATATGCTAAAGGTATACATATGCAACAAGAAGTTAAAATCAGCTATGTGGATAATATAAACTTTGAAATAGCAACTACAAATACAATACTTCTATGTAATCTATATAATGAACCCAAATGAATAAAATATTTTCTTTTAAAATCTGGATGCAACTAGATCTCTTGGCTCTCACTGAATTCTTGTGAATGTAACTAGATCTCACTAATAGAACCTTGTGCTGGAAACACTAAGATTTATTCTGATTTTAATAAAACTACCCACATTACCTGCTTTGTTCCTGTACTCTTCGAGTTTTCCCAACCAGTATTATAATATACATAATATCTCTCTGTCCATCCATCCATCCATCCACATATCTTTGATATGTAGGGATGTATGTGTGTCTATGTGCATTCAGCTTTTCACACCCAAGAAACAAAGTTTATGACTGTGACAAAGCGACCGATGAGTATATTGGTTCTTTGATATTCAGATAAGGATAGGGGGAGAGATCACTCTCCCTGGCTCATAAACAGTAACTATGAGAGGGTCCTTGGAGTCCTAGTGGACAATCACTTAAATGTGAGCCAGCAGTGTGTGGCAGCAGCCAAAAAAGCTAATACTATCCTTGGTTATATAAACAGAGGCATAGAATCAAAATCATGTGAAGTATTAATACCACTTTATAAATCCTTAGTACGACCACACCTGGAATACTGTGTCCAGTTTTGGTTACTACATTACAAAAATGATGTTGGAAAAAGTGCAAAGAAGAGCAACTAAGTTGATTAAGAACCTGGAGACAAAAACATATGAAGAACGGTTACAGGAATTGGGTATGGCCAGTCTAGGGGTGACATGATATTGATTGATTGATTGATTGATTGATTTGATTTGATTTGTATGCCGCTCAATCCCGAAGGACTCAGGGCGGCTCACAACAATAAAAAAAAACAGTACATGAGTAATTGATTACTGACAATAAAATAAACAATATAAAAGAACACTGGTAAGAACCCATATTAGGGACTACCTAGTGGCGATAAAGGCAGCGAGGTCTACATACTTTACTGCCCTTATCGCATCATCAGATAATCGCCCAGCCACCCTCTTCAGGGTGACCCGCTCCCTGCTACACCAGAAAGCACGGGAGGACCCCTTGGAGGGAAGGGCTGAGGACTTTGCAGGATATCTGCATGATAAAATCGCTCAGATTCGGCGGGGTCTGGACTCTGACGGGATAGTGCCAGCGGATGAGGCGGGGGCAAGTCCTGAGAGTTTTATCTGGGAAGAGTTTGACCCTGTGACCCCTGAGGACGTGGACAGGATTCTGACGGGACTGAAGGCAACCACATGTTTAT
>JANHGD010003638.1:28027-38869 GCA_027560375.1 Imantodes cenchoa | reverse complement strand
GCAAAGCTGGCTGAGGAATTCTGGGAGTTGAAGTCCACAAGTCTTAAAGTTGCCAAGGTTGGAGACCCCTGACTTAGACTACATGCCCTGCATCTCTTACAGCCTCCAAGAACTTTTCAAGGTGAAAAGGCAAAGTTGCAATGAGCAAAGCAAATGCTTTTGTTTTGGGGAAGGGAAATAAAGGAGAAGAAAAGGAAGAACTCATGGTTGACAGGACCTATGGGGCTGTTTTTCACCCACCAAGATCTACTCAATATATCCCTTTTGTATCCCCTTTCTTGAAATTCACCTCCCTTCATAAGGCTCTTATCTCACATTGTTTGCCATGGTGAAACTTACCATTTAAATCAAGGAAAATGACTGGAATGTGTGTCTCCATACCAGGCACAGGTGTCCTAAAAGAAAACAAAAGCCATGGACAACACTGGCATATCAATGCAGGAGAACGTTAATGCAGGACATGTTCCTGGTGATGCACAGCCATTGCATATTACATTCAGTACCCATGCAACTCTAGGACAGGGCAATGATAACCTTGGTGAATGTAGCTCTAGCTTAATTTTTTTTTCCCTTGCAGATGTAAAGGACAATCAGTAATTTTCAGCGCCGGTGTTCAGTCATGGCAGAATTCTCAATAGCAAGCAGACAAATACGTGTGTCTATCTCAAGTAACTGGATTTTCTTCTGTGCTGTAATTTATGTAGTTAACTAAGTGCAAAGACGGATATCTGCCAGGAAAGGGAGAAGAAATAACTAGGTCTTCTAGTTTTCATGGATAGTGTCAGGGTTCCAACGGATGTCCTAATTAAATCATGAGCCTCGAGCCAAGCTTCAAAAGAAACCCAATCATTTATTAGGAACTCAATGTTGGCATGTACCCAAATGAAGCCAACTCTGACCCCACGTAATTTACTGCCCTAATCATGACCTGTTTCCCCCCTCCCCCCAGGGTGTGTCATCAATCACATTTGCCAACGGAGCAATTTCAGGGACTGTAGAGATCACTCCCTCCAGCCACTGTGGGGTAACCCTGGGATACAGCCTTGAGAAAGGTATGTCTGGAATGTGCTCCTGTTTATGGCTGCTGCGTTGCTGCTTCAGTTTTCCCATTCTCCTGTCCAGAGGTGGGTTCCTCCTGGTTCAGACTAGTTCTATGGAACTAGTAGTAACTTGGCAGCCTGCGTCATTAGACCCAGCAGCGACCCAGGCCTGCCACGCCCCCAAAATGGCTCTCTCAGCGGCGCCATCTTGTTTTTTGCTTCTGCACATGCACAGAGCCTGTTTTTTGCTTCTGCGCACACGCAGCTGGTTTTTTTAGTACTGCACATGCGCCCGCGCGGCACATCAAGGAACGAACTGGCAGCGAAGAAAACCAGAATCCACCCTTGCGCCTGCCTATGGCAACTTGAGAGCAGGCCAGGGATGCTTTACAAATTGACAGATAGGCAGAGAAACGAAGGGTGACCAAGTGATAGACTGAAGGCCTTCTACAGATCGAACCAGAAGTAATGGTAATATGTACCACCTTTTGACAATCATTTCTCCAATATCCAAAACATAGGTAAACCAATTGTGGTAGGCATACACAATATGGGGATATAGAACCATTTTGGGGTCAAGGCTGACACCAGAGCTTTGATTGATGTGCCAGTATCACACTCAAATTAGCAGATAGCAGGGGCATCTGCAGATGGATTGGACAATAAAAGTCCTGCCCCCTTTTTATCTCTATGCAACATAAAAAAGGGAGCAGGGTTTCTATTGGGCAACTGTAGCCACCATCTTGACTGAAAAGGCTGGAAACTGGCAAAAAACATTGAAAATCAGTCATGTGACCATGGAACGCTGCAACTAGCCATGCGTATGTATGCAGTAGTCAGAACCGGATCATACCTAGCTTTGGGAGAGAGATCCATTGTCACTAAGCAACCTATCGTTAAGTAAGAACTACCTCTATGTGTAACATGTGAAATGATTCTATGTGATACACACTATATGATATCTGAAATTGCATATAAATCAGGAGTCCCCAACCTGTGGGTCATGGATTACTGGCCACCGGGCCGCGTCTGCGTGCCCAGAGCCACTTGTGTGAGTGTCTCCACAAGCATTGCAGCCCCACTCACACGGGCACTTGAAACCCCACTCCTGCGAGCAATGGGTATTTGCACGTGCACACGCCTATCCCAACCCACAAAACCATCCCCTCTTTCCCCATTCCCTCCACACTGGACCATCAACCTGGAAAGGTTGTGGAATTCTGATCTCGATCATTTTTTTTCATACCAATAATTATATATTACTCTAGTACTGACAAATGACATTTCCTATGTATTTGAAGGGGTCTCTTCGCAGCCATAAGGACTGGAAGCTTTATTTTTTTTAAGAATACCAAGATTCTCAGGTACCCAAATTCTACATTCAGTAAAGCCTTCCTATAGTCCTGTGGGGTTGCAAAGATTGCAGGTGTATTTGATGTATTTTCAATATTCTAAAAAGACGATTTTGCAAAATATCTCTGTCTACTCAGGGCTTATGAAATGCTGAATCCAGGTTAATCTTACATGCAATACCACAAGGAAAGAGAAGGCTTTTAAGTGAATGAGCCAGGCAATTGCTATTCATTTTTTTTTCTTTTAAATCAGCTAAAGTGCAGTAGCAATAAATATTGATTCAACTCCTACAGAAGATTGTAATTAAACTTTGTTTAAAAAATTCTGCTACTTTAAAGAAAGTGCATAGAGACTAAGGATTTTTCTCAAACATCCTCGGGAATACTTGCTTTTACATCTCCTATCCTCCTTCAACTCAAGCATTGTTTAAAAATCTCACATAGGGACCATTCCAAAGACTGTTTAGCTGTCCTGGGGCAGCTTCCAAAATATGCATTAGATTTTCTTGTGGTATTGGAACCAAACCTGATTAACTATGGAAACAGCAAGGGGCAACCATATTTTGTGGGGAATTATACAAAACATGTCTTATTCAGTTTTAAAACTGCATTATACTGCCCTCAGATGTGTTGACGGTCCCATATTTGGATGATTTTCAAAGAGGACAGGACAAATTTGGGGGGAGGGGTAGTTACTACTAGTGGATGTCTACCTACTCATTACTCACAGCCAGTAGATTTTAAACACCAGCTGCAAGTACGTAACAACTCTGTCATGTTTGTGAGCTTCCTGTGCACAGCTGGTTGGCCACCATGTGACAATGAATGCTGGACTAGATGGTTCAATAGGGCTCTTCATGTGATCCATATACATACATTCCTATTCGTAATCCTGCTCGCTTTCAGGGTAAATTACATTATGCAGAGCAAAAAAAAAAGGAATAAAGAAAAAAGAAAAGGAAACATAGCTAAATCTAGTTCAGGCCTGTCAAACTGGCGGCCCATGGGCTGGATGTGTCACATGCTCCAGCTCCGCAAAATGTCACGATATGTTGCGATTCATCACGTAATGTGATCGAGTTTGACACCTGTGATCTAGTTCATTATGCCTCTCCAGAGCTTTCTAGCTTATCAGCTACATCAAAGCACAACTTTCTTAAGTTTTCCCCTTTCTCTTGACTCTTTCACTTTTCCTTCATAGATTTGTCCTCATTCTTTCTTTCTATATGTGATCAAATAAACTCACTGTATTTCTTCTGCATTGGTCACTCTCTTCTACATTCAGTCCACATTGAGTTGGCACCTGTACGTTTTTGATCCTATCTCTTGTTGTTATATCACATACACTTCTTCAGTGTCCCATTCCTGTTATATTCAATATACTTTTCCTGACACAATTAACTCTCACTTTTGAATTACAAAATGGACAGAATCTAGCTCTTATATGCAGACATTTCTCTGTCTTTCAACCAGCAATAATTCCTTGCAACAGGCTACATGTTATTCACTAGTTGTCTACCAGTACTTGCACATGTTGTATTTTGGTTCTCAACCAATAACTTGGTATCATCTACATACATAGTACAAACACATTTAGGCCTCCAACCCCCCTAACTTTCACATCATGACTAACATTCCTTATATACAATTAAGAAAATGTCATTCTTTCTCGGTTTTACTTCCTGCCCAACTTAAACCATTTACTGGGCATTTAATTCATTCTCGTGCACATTTTACTTCCATAATATCCCACTCTTACCAATTTCAAAAACTGATCTTCTCTTTACTTCTCTACCATCTTCCAAGAGGGTAAACTGAACCGCTCTGCTTCTCATCCCATTGGCACAATGCCTACACTTTCTCCATGGTGACAAGCAAGATAATAGCACCCTTCTATTTCTTCACCACAAGCAAATAATAGGAACCCAAACAATTTGTGAAGCTAGCAGTGTGCAGCTTTTTGTTACTGGAGGCCTTACCACTCAGCAGGTGCTCCAGGGATCCCACTGCCAGCAGATGGTACCATTACAGCATTCCTCTCTTCTGTAAGGGTCAACCTCATCTCTAACAGCTGAGCTTCTCGATCAACATCATCTTCTGATTTGTCTGGAAGAGGTTAAGAAAACTTCACTATACTCTCAATGAGCCCTCCAAAGAAGACTTCTACAAAAATTGGAAGGGACCTCAGGAAATCATATCAGAAAATGGCAGCATCTGGCTGGCTTTGTTCCTATAGGTTTAGCAGGCTAGTACTTAAATGGGAGACCATCAAAAATACCAGGGTGGTAGGCTAGATTGGAAAGTCAATGAATATCCACAAACTACTCATCTACTATTGCCAAGAAGGCTACAGTACTTAGTTGTGTCCATGTAATCAACAAAATCAGATCTGACTTGAGGACTTACTGACTTTTACTGGAGATCACAAAGCCCTAATCTTTCACCTTGCCTTAAACTGCAAATAGAAATACATACATTGTTAAGGATACTTGGGAGGACTTTTAAAATCCTCTTCAACAGTTGTATTAATATTTGTATAGTCTTCTAAAGTACATACAGGTATAAACAGAAGATGCCAGGCCTGGTAGTTCCAGTGTGGCCTCTTCTATTCTTACCTGCATGTGTATCATTCTTTCAGTCCTATATCACCTTCTGTTGAGCAGATAGACCTGGAGCTGTTCTACATGCTTACAATAGTCTGAGTGCAGGATGAGGATGCCCTGAATGTATTTCAGGTTTCTTAGCTTCCCAACAACTTTGGCAGCAGTTGCAATGGAAAATAATAAACTGCTTATGCTTACCAGGCTTTCCCACAAGTTTTTGCAGTTGTTGATCTAGATACTCTTGGCGTTTGGTAAGAACATTTAACCATTTCCTGCGCAGCCTTTCTAGATCTCTATCCTGTGAAGAAATGACATTTTAAAAAAATAACAAAACAAAACGTTCAGAAGTAATAGTTTGCTTCTGAATGTGGATGTCTGAACCTATGCATGCAAAATTTTTTGAAACCCAGGTCTCAGGACAAAGAAATAGCCACTGAAAGTAAAGCACAAAAATAACAAATAAAAAAGCAATGTGCTAAAGGTACCCTTAGTTACACTTGTAAGGCCATAGGTAACCAATGCAGCTTGTGCAATAGTAGTGGAAGATGAGCATAATGCCATATGCCTACAACTATTTGTACTGCCTCATTCTGGACTAGTCACAGCTTCCAAGTGTTCGTCAAAGGAATTTCAACGTGATTGTGTAATAACAGTCCAAGCAAGAGCTAACTAGGGTACAAATTACTGTGGAGGGTCTCCCAACCCAGGAATGAGTACAACTGATACACAAGAAGGATTACAATAATGCAAAGATCTTCGTCACCATGGTTGACTTCTACTCTTCCAGCATGAACCAGAAGTCTAGAACTCCCAAATTACTCTTCAGTTCCACTAGGGATACTGCAACCTGACCTAATACTAACAACTGAAGTCCTCCAAATCCACACCCACTTGTTTTGTATAGTTGAGATTGTATAGTTATATAGTCTGGTCATCTCCCTCCAGACTCCCACAATCTACTAACACCGAAACAACGCTTGATTGGCCCAGAATTAAGATATATATCAGGGTATCATCAGTGGACTGATGATATGTAACTGTATGTCACTGAATGACCTTGCTCAGCAGCTTCATATTAATGATAAACAGTCATGAAGAGAATTTAGAGCCCTCCACCCCAATATCTGGAACTGGCCAGTGAAAGGAATCTTTTGTGTGTGTCCTCCATTCCTAATCCTCTGAGCCAGTCTAGAAGGATACAATGACTGATGGTTTGAAAACTGACCAGAAAACAAGAATCCAACTGACAAAATCAATTTTCTTTATTTATTACATTTATAATTATTTATTAAATGTATATGCTACCTATCTCATTATACAAAGCTCTATCCCCATCACAAGTCTTCCAAAGCACTCCACAAGTATAGCCAATTCTGTCTCAGTATTATGCCCAGACTTATTTTATTCTTACTACATGTTTCTAAAGGAAATTATCTTACTTGACTAATCACAGCATATTTACCTGATAACTGTCCATGTCATCATCTTCTTCCTATGTAAAAACCATGCAAAGTCACATAAATTCCAGAATTTTTGCAGCCAAATTTATATCAAACATGCATATATTATGTACAAGGAAAGACTCTCAGTTAATGGATCCACACCTTAGAGAAACACTCTCAATTATAGTTTATTTTTGAACCAATTGTTCTTGGGGGGAAAAGATTGGAGAGTGCTGCAATTCTGGGATTAAAAATGTTCCATCAGCTCTCTAAAATAGCTATTACAATATGTAAAAAAATTATCACAAGTAGTTTCTCTTAAACATTATACAGGAATGTATGTTAAATGATGTATTTTTGTGCAAGTTCTGAGTGCTAGTGGGCCTCAGAAATTGTGGATGGCTGCAGCCTGATGCTTTGTTACGAAATCTGCTTTCTTGCTCAGAAAAATGACAAAACGCTAACTTGGGCTCTGGAGAGCATCCTATGCACCAATAGACCATTAGCGCTGATGAGGTTACCTAGTTTGGGTAATGAAAAGTCTGCAAGAAAACAACCCAAGAGAGCACCAAGGACTCCTACATCATGTGCAGCCAAGGAGATGGATGGGGGAAGTCTCATCTATTTGCCTTCTAGTAAATTGATACTTTGAGTTAGTTTGATATAGTACTTAAGACACCAGGGAGACTCTAGAAACCAGAAGGTTCTGAATTCTAGTCCTGTTTTAAGCAAAAAGCCAGTGTGGTGACCTTGAGCCAGTCACTCTCTCTCAGCTCTAGGAAGAAGGCAATGTCAAATCACTTTTGAAATTGTGCCAAGAAAACCACAGGGACTTGTCCAATGCTGACTCAAAGATACGCACACATATACAAAAAGGATGCTTCATGGCCATAGCAATTGCTTGATCAATGGGAAGTCCATTGCTATAGCCAATTTGTAAACACCCAAAATATATTCTCTACATTCAAAATACCGTATCTTTCAGAGTATAAGACGCACCCTTTTCTCCCCTAAGAGGCTGAAAATTTGGGTGCATCTTATACTCTGAATGTAACTTTTTTGAAGCTTATATTCAGCCCTAATGAGGTGCTAATGATCTTCCCCAGCTCTTACCTGCGTGCAAACTTTTTTTCATTGCTAATCACTCCGAAAAATGTTTTTTCCAGCCCTAACGAGGTGCTAACGATCTTCCGAGCTTGCAGTCTTTTTCATTGCTACTGTCTCAGGAGAAGGTTTTTTCCAGCCCTAAATCTTTGCAGACTTTTTTTCATTGCTACTCACTCCAAATAAGGTATTTTTAAGCCCTAACCAGGGGATAAAATAATGTGCTGAAGCTGATCAGACTAAGGACAATAGCCAGATGAATACCTGGTAGGCAGATTTTTCTCCCTATTTTCCTCCCCCAAAACTAAGGTGGGTCTTATACTCCGGTGGGTCTTATACGCTGAAAAATACGGTATATATACACACACATACACACACACTGTATAGGCTTAGGTTTAGGTTTAGGTTTAGGTTTAGAGTAAGAGGTTATTTTATTATGTATTGATTACTTAGTTTGTATATAATGCTTTTGTGTTTTTTTAACTTAAGAGGAAGAGGTTATTTAAATTTTTTATTAAATGTTTGTATTTGTATAGAAGAAAGTTTGAAAAACCTTTTTCATATTTTTCTTGTAACTTCAAAACTTTTTTCTCTTTTTGATCCTTGTGTCTTATATTTTTTTTCTTTTCTATTATTTTGTATTTTATTATTTTTAACTTAATAAAGCTGTTTAAAAAAGTGAAATTATGCAGAATGTTCTGTCTATATCTTTTGCTTTTTTGATTTGAATTCATCTAATTTAGTATATTGTCTAAATTTTTCTTTCATCCTTGTAGATCTACAGTATATCAGATCCAGCAAAAATTAACCATCAAATAGTTCAATAATGCGGTTCAGTGTTTGCCAGTGCAAAAGAGCTATCTATTGAAGGCTGAAAGGCTGAAGAATGGAAAGCTTCCATAGCATTACAAGAGACGGGAGACTAGGAACTTGGACATTAACGTGATAAATGTCTTTGATTATGGTAAGACAAACTGAAAGATGTTTATTGAATCTGATGAAGAAAAAATGGTTATTACCATAGTCATAAATTCAATCAGTTGATAAAAAGTTCTCCACTCTTTAAATAATGGAGGTGAATCTTGAAGGATCAGAATAGCAAAAAAGACCTATCTTCATGATTACTGACTGGCAAAAAGAATCACTTGAGAGAGAGCGATGGGAGCATATCAGTTTAATACTTAACTAACTAACCTTCAACTATGGAAGCTGAATAGATTCTTGCCTGTGCATATATCCTGATATATGCAGGATATATGTACAATAAATAAACATCCCGTGAATTTAAAAAATGTAATTTAATACTAAGCATAAAGGAAGTGATTATCCCTGCAGGGAATGTTAGCTAAACTCCTGTCCTCCAGATACAGCAGATACAGCACCTTTTACTGTATGTCAATTAACATTAGGGAAAAAAATTACTATGTCTTCAGGATTTGGATGATTTTTGTCAATATCACAACTGACAAAGGCAGTAGCATCTGTGGGAGGCGGGCTCAAAATAGAAAAGTCAGCAGTCATAGCAGTACAATGTTCAAATCCTATACCTTTTCTATATCTGCTAGTGTAATTTATAAAGTCATAGGCATGGGTATTTGATTGTACTGTCATGATCATTGATTTCTCTATTTTGACGTTTTCCCCTCCTTGGATGCCACTGAATTAAGGAAGACATAAGTTTTCTCTTGCACACCCTGGTTTATAATTTTTGAAAACCAGCAGTGTAATATCCATTACATCTTTACAGGTAGTCCTTGACTTACAACAGTTTGTTAAGTGATATTTAGAAATTCCGGTTTAGGTTTCTACCTTCAGCTTTTCATAATACCCAAAAGAAGCATGTCAGTGAAGACTTTACCACCACCATTCTTCCAATAAAAGAAGGAATATTAATATAATTTTATTTACATGATCTGATTTTCCATCTACCACTCAGGAAGAAAGGAAATAAATAATAACTTGTTAGTACTATTTCTGTTCACAATAGGAAGAGTTCTAATCTTAATTAGTTGCCAAATACAGTCCATAGCCCTTCATTTTTAACTAGGATAGAAATACTACAGGACAAAGTACACTAATTCTTTTTCTTTTCTTTTTTTAGGGCAAGTTCTGGCAAGACGCGAGAGTTTTGTGGAGTTTCCTTGTGCTTCCTATTTGTGGCTGAGCCAAAGTGCTTCAGCAGTAATCTTCTGTTTTGACTTTTCTTTGGCACTAGAAATTGTGTTATGTATTATGGTCCTGAAAGCTGCCAAGGTTAACCTAAAGATGATTTATTTTATTTATTTATTTAATTCGTCAAAATATGTACGAGATAACTGGTATAAGTATAAATATGGACATAAACACAGGAAATGGGTACAAATAAATAGAAACAGTAGGACAGGAACAGTAGGCACGCTGGTGCACTTAGTCAACTCCTCTGTATAAGCAAATTAAATATACAAATATCAGATACAGTAAAATTTAAAACTGGTTGCAGCAGCATATTTTGATTTGATGTAACAATAAATCATATGTTGAATGAAGTAGTTAGGGTGAATTAATTAGGTAATGGAAGCAGTACTACAGAGACAATGCTATATTTGAGAGAACAAAGAAGTGTCATAAGCATCATTCTAGAGAGTTACTTTTAGAATTGTATCTGATATTGGATAAAGCACTTAGATTCTCTGAAGAAATCCATCAAAATATAATCTCTAGCCTTTCCAATTACTCAAAGGTCAGCCAGATCCTGGCACTTCTGAAGACAGATGGTATGGCCTAGTATAAATTCAGAAGTCCTGTGTGCTTCTGTTTTATCAGGGTCTGCAATTCTATGTTCTGTTTATATTCATCCATGTTGTCTGGTAGGAAGGAGAGATTTAGAACAAGCATCCATTGAGTGATGCTTGCTGTCCTGGATTTCAAGCAATGAACATTTCCAGAACTTTATGGAAATACTTGAAAGCGAATCAACAAGAATGTGTGCCCTGTCCCTAAACTACTTGCCTCATTAAATTCTGGGCCAGGGGATTTGAACAAATTGCATAAATTATGCAAATTTATCACATTTGCTTATATGGCAGGTTTGCTTATTTGCTTAATTTTATACTGGTTTCAGAAAGGCTGAAAAGCTATGATTATTGGATAAATTTTAAACATGTTCATTTCTGTACCCAATAGAAGAGTTACCCTGAGGTAAGATGGGCGGCCTATACATTTATACTACTAACCTAACCTAACCTAACCTAACCTAACCTAACCTAACCTAACCTAACCTAACCTAAAATAAAATAAAATAAAATAAAATAAAAATTTTCTC
>JANHGD010003637.1:68585-78650 GCA_027560375.1 Imantodes cenchoa | reverse complement strand
ACCGCTTAGAGAGGGCTGTAAAGCACTATGAAGCGGTATATAAGTCTAAGTGCTATTGCTATTGCTATTGCTATTATCCTTCCTAGCTTGGTGGTGCTTATCTTTAGGACTAGAGATTAGTGGGAAATTTGTGAGATGTAATGCTAACATATCTGGAAGGCACCAGCTCGGAGATTAAAGAGTTTAACAGACATTTGTCAGAGACGAAATTATAGCACTTAGACTTATATACAGCTTCACAGTGCTTTACAGTGCTCTCTAAGCGGTTCACAGAGTCAACATATTGCCCCCAACAATCTGGGTCCTCATTTTACTGACCTTGGAAGAATAGAACTCTGAGTCAACCTTGAGCCAGTAAAGATCAAACTCCTGTCTGTGGGCAGAGTTGGTCTGCAATACTGCACTCTAATCACCAGGGCTCTTTGACCCATGCACGTGAAGCTCATGATGCATTAATAGTTAAATTGTTAAAGCACATGGAACAATGAGGAAATAAAAGAGCATTTCCCATATTGCACAGGACACATTCATGGTTGCAACGACTTCTCCACTGACTTCAGAAGCATGTGTGAGGGAAGAGCTCAGGGACTATATTAGGAGCAACATGCAGACCAATAGAGCTCCTTAGAGAACAAAAGGAGAAATAAGCACGCTGAATGGAAACACCCAAGGTTTGCAGAATGACAAACTACCCTCCCCTTCTCCCTAAAAACAATCCAGTGAGGACTGGGTAAGGACTAGCCTGATAAAACGAAAACCAAAAACCTGGGTCGGCATGGCTAGAACCAGTGGAATTCGAATGGAGAAGCAACTTCTGACTGACACCAAGAGATAACTTTCAATTGATTAAGATTTATTTGACAATGGAATAATGGATTTCTTATTATTGGGATCTAAGCAGGAAATAGACAGGTTTCTATGGGGAGTATTATGACATCCTTTATCTTGCACAGAACATGGACTAGATGACCTCAAAATCTCATTCCAGCTGTCAGTTCTATGGGGCAAACAGCCAGGAAGATGAAATCACTTTATTCACAAACAAAGCTTTGTTACTTGTGAATCAGAAAATTTCCAAGGCTGAGACAACTCAGCCCATAGGAAGTCTGAGTAAATATCAGACTTGATGCATTTTGTCTTTTCCTTTGGTGGAGTTTCTGTTCACCTGGTGACATTTCCTTGTATTGGTCATTCAAAGCTAAAGGCTGCCTTTTGTCCGGAGCTTTTGTTAGAGGCTATTTTTTTTTACAGACTGATCTTAGACACTTAGCCCTGACTTAGCAAAATTCAGTCCCAAATTTGCAATCTTGCTGCATATATCAAGTTTTTCTGATCTTTGGTCTTGATGCCTTGGTTTTAGGATGAGGCATTCTTAATCAAAATATCCTTTGGATGTTAATAATGTTAATAATAAAAAAGTAGATAATTTCTCTGCAATCTTTTGTCCCGAAGTAACAGCGTAGCATTTAAAAAATGTATATATTTGAAGAATTGGAACCTTTTTATATATATAGTAATATAACAGTGTATATTTGTGCCACGTGGACATAAATCCAGTAGGGACAATACTAACACCAAGCTTTCAATTCCTTAACCTTTGAGGAATACTTTGCCTTGGACTCTGGTTTAATTTTGGATGCTATTTGGAACCCTGACACCCTGTTTTTCTATTTGCTTTTCCACTAAAAGCATTGACTAATTCCTTAAATAATTTTCATCTTATGTATACTGTATACATGGTTCGCAATGATATCTTAATTTATGGCAGATGATATTCCAACTTTCTATACATTTCCCTGGGGTCACAACTGAGAAAGCAACATAATTATAAAGAACAAAGAGCAGCTGTTTGAAATGTCCCTAACTAGAACCAGTATTTCTCAAACTTGACAACAGTAAGACTTGTGCACTTTAACTCCCAGAAATCCCCAGCCACCGGTCCACATCAGTAGTGGGTTCTAAAACTCTTTACTACTGGTTCACGCTTGCATGTGTGCGTGACGCTTCTGCACATGCGCAGAAGCATCCTGGGTGGGTGGGTGGAGCCTCCTGCCACCGGCGCTACCAGTTCTTTGAACTGGGCCGAACCAGAGCAACCCACCGCTGGTCCACATGCCTTAAAGTTGCCATGTTTAAGAAATGCTGAACTAGATGATGTTTAATTACAAACATGATGATGACACAAATATTTTAATGTTATCTAATCAGTCCATCCTTCCCTGTCAGTTGGCAAGCATTTTGCAACTTGATAATTACAGCACAAGATTTTATCTAGTATATCACAGGACATTCATGCATAAAAAACAAGTGGAGCTTTGACTATGGCCATTATTTTGATCATGCCCTGTGGACATCCAGGATCACATCTACGATCCTTGGATTCTCTGGCAATATTACACTGCTAAACAGAACATACAAAACATTTGCTAGACCAATTCTCGAATACAGCTCACCTGTCTGGAACCCATACTGCATATCGGACATTAATACAATTGAGAGAGTCCAGAAATATTTCAAAAGAAGAGTCCTCCACTCCTCTGCTCGCAATGGAATACCTTATTCCACCAGACTTGAAATTTTAGGCTGAGATAGCTTAGAGCTATGTTGCCTTCGATCTGATCTAAATGTAGTTCATATAATCATCTGCCACAATGTCCTACCTGTCAATGAATATTTCAGCTTCAACTACAACAATACACGAGCACACAATAGATTCAAACTCAATGTAAACGGCTCGAAACTCGACTGCAGAAACAGAGTGATCAATGCCTGGAATGCACTACCTGACTCTGTGGTTTCTTCCCCAAACCCCAAAAACTTTAACCTTAGACTGTCTACAGTCGATCTCACTCCATTCCTAAGAGGTCTGTAAGGGGCGTGCATAGGCGCATAATTGTGCCTACCGTCCCTGTCTTACTGTCCTAGTGTCCAAATTTACTTGTACCTACTTCGCTTTGTTTATGTTTATACCAATACCTGCTATTTTGTACATGTTTTGACCAACCAACCAACAAACAAATAAATAAAATATCACCTCATCTGAGCTTAGCTCCCCGGGGTGTGGGGTGGATTGGGATGTAAAAATATTAAAGTAGAATCTGAAATAGTGCAACTTTACCCCTAGACTGAAGGATGGAGAGGAAGCATGCAACAGTGTACTTTCCCACATACCTGCTGTACAAATGCTGTTCCTGGATTTCCATCCGCTTCTTTAGGCATTCTAAAAATTAGTATTCGAAGATACAGAAGAAGTAATCATGTCACATACTGTCTCAGTTCCACTTTTTGTGGACAAAAGAGCAGAGAGTCACATTGTGGCTAGTTTTGTGTGGAGAGAACAGTGAAATCATTATTAATCATTAATGCATCTATGTGCATGCCCAACAGCAGCCAATACCGCTTTTTATTATTTATGTGGTATGGACAGCTGCTGATTAATTGTCAGTGTGGTTTTGGCAACTCTACCGGAACATTTTTTTACTCTTGTTGACTGTGAAGAGTTTATGCAATTTATTTATCTTATTCTAATCTTATTAATCTTCCAGTTGCCTTCAGAGAAGATTGCCTTTATGAATTGGGATAACAATACATTTTTGTAAATGGTGCTTTAGTACTCAGGGCCAGTGAAAGAAAAGGTGTTAAAGCCTATTTTTAGTCACACAGAATGAAAAAATAAAATGTGTCCAAAAGAATATAATGATCCTGTAATATGAGTATGCATGTGTAGATTGACATGTAGATGTGGGTATTCAGCCAAAGGCAACATTTGACGTACTGTGGTTTCAATCTGTTCTGGATGGGATTGTAGGATGCTTAAAAAGATCAAGCTAGCAGATCAAGATTATTTTCATATTCATGTTTCCAGAAGGATGACTCTTTTTTCCCCCAACCAAGACAACAACATGGGGCTTTACAGAAAAACTTATTCCATAAATATAAAATACATTTGTTTATCTTCAAGATGTCATCAGATTGTCTGAGGATTTCCTCAAAAACATTTTACGGTATGGAGCAGTGACAGTTATGGTGATAAATCACTAATTCACACCAGAACAATTATTGTTGGCAGAATGATACTATAAATCTCTAGTTTGGAAATGCTTTTTGTTGCCTTTAAATTATAGATATGTCTTGAAGAGAAAACAATCACTTCTGAACTTTATTTTTTATTTCCAAGTTGCTTACTTGTCCGGATGTATGACATGGTGGATGAGGATGAGGGATTTGTAGTTCAGCATAGTTGGAAAAATATCAGGTTGGAAACTACTCATCCACTAGATTACTGGATTGTTATTGTAGATCTAACACAGGATTTTTAAATCCAAAGTAATAGCCTGAATCAGCAGTGAAATCTACTTAGCTTCCTTACTGTTTCGGAAGCACGTGCTTTGCGCTCACTCGCTCCACTCACGTTCACACCACCATCGCGCGCACCTTTTCACCCTCTGTGCATGCGCAGAGGGTTTAAAAAAAAGAAAATTGCGACATCTGGGCGGGTGAGCAGAGCTTCGCACTGCCCTGCTACAGGTTCTCTGAACCACTGGCCGCTGCTACTGGTATGCCCAAATTGGGCCGAAATGGTAGTATTTTACCCCTGGCCTGAATACTCATGAAACAGCAATCTTGCGACCATCTGGGAATCCTTTCATGTCAACATGAATTTTAGGGAAAGAATGTGTAAGATAACTACATGCATTGTATTAAATGGTCTTTGTCCCCAAGTATAACTTTGTTAGGGCCTAAAATCTACTATACATATAAAAAGGTTTTTTGGAATTCTAGAGTCTCTTAAATAACAGCTTATTTAATGCTCTAACTAAATCCCTCCATGTTTTAATGACTCCATAATCCCTTGCATCGGGGTGGAGTCGGGCAACTGAATGGAACTGAGTGTTTACTGGCTGGATGCCCTTCCTGTTGCCAATGCAGAGTTCGCTGCAGATATTTTCTCATTGTGCCCAGAGAGAGAAATATCTGCCGCTACCTAGGATTGAACTCAGTCTCCTGATTGTGAAGCGAGAGCTTCACCTCTAGGCCACTGCACTACTCAATGCTCCAGCTAAATAAATAAATAAATAAACACCACTTTCATTGTTTTTAATAAATAGTCTTTTCACATCTTTGCTTTATAAGCTCTAGTTTTTATTTATTTAAATAAATAAATAAATAAAAAGATGTGACCATCTTTTTGTGACTTTTGGCACTATGCTTCTCAATTATTTTTGCTTTTAAAACCAAACTTCCCAAAGGAGTAGTCCATGATTACTCTAATTAATCACATTCACATCCTTCTCTGTTTGTAATTATTTTTCCTAACCTGTAATATGTTTTTGATCCAAACACCTGCTACTGTGGTTTGGATTAACTTTAAGTATCTGAATAATTATTAATTTATTAATTTATTTTTATTTATTTATTTATTTTGTCAAACATGTACAAGATAATAGGTATTGGTATAAACATAAACATTAGCAAAGTAGGTACAGTTATATTAGGCAATAGGACAGTAGGACAGGGACGATAGGCACAATGGTGTGCTTATGTACACCCCTTACAGACCTCTTAGGAATGGGGTGAGGTCGACTGTAAATAGCCTAAGGTTAAAGGTGCCTGCTTCCATTTCATGTACCTTTTTGTTAAGTCTTCGGACATACGACGATGCCAAAACCCAAGCCGGCTGCAAGTCTAACCTGATTGGCTAAGACTCAGGCAGCTGGCAAGCGGGAAAATGGGGCGTCCTAATTGGTTGCCAGTCTGACAGCTCGACTATAAAAGGAGCTGTCAGACAGCTGGTTGCTGTTCTGTTTTCTGCTGTTGCCTGTGGTGCTGAAGTTTGGAATAAAGTGGTACGGTTTTTTTTACTTTACCTAATTTCTCAGAAAGATATGTATACATTTCATAAAAATAACTAAATGATTGGTAAATAAAGAATTGGAAGATCTGATGCTGATTTCTACACCTTTGTGAGAATTGGATAGTTTGTTGGAAGGGATTTGAGAGGACAATAACAACCCTCAAATGGTCATGAACCTGATATATTCCTGGGTTTTAGCACTCTTAGTAGCTGAACAAATGAGGTAATAAACAGCAAATCATATGAAAGCTCAAAGGGCCCTCTGACTGAATTATTTAATTTGATGTGGTTTTGATGAAGATTACAATGATAGTTTATATTGCTCATGAGATTTATGGCAAAGAGAGATTTAGTTTGATTTGGCATGACTCAGTCAGAGCTTTTAATCATTGCTTCTCATATAGGTTTAGTGCCGTCAACTCAAGTATATCTTGGGCTTCAGCCAGATTGGAGTATATAATATGTATTTATTTATCCCATATGATGAAAGAAGAGTTAAAATACAAGATGTTCATGTCGAGCTATTTAGAAAACCGAACTGTGCTTTAGAAATGCTTTTTCATTTTTTTTTGGTCCTGTAAATTTTTCTCCAATTCGCTAAAAAGATCAACCTGTTAAAACAGTTAATGACTTAACGATAAAGATAATAAATAAATAAATAGTTATCTGGTATAGATATCAGCTGGGACTTGAAAATATTATAGGTAATTTGGGACCATTATTTTTTTGGTTAGCAAATATTTCAATTTAGCCAAACTAAGGTATATTGGGATGCTGATATGTTATTTCATGCAAATTAGACCAGCTCATGTTACAGATTGTGGAAAAGAAGGGGTGGAAAAAAGCTTGTGCCCGTAACCGATTATTATTTTTTAAATACACATTTAAAAAAAAGTGTATTTACTTTTATTTTTAATTAATTAATTAAATTAAAAATTAAATTAAATTATTTTTTCTTCTTTTCAAAGTTTTGTTTTTACATCATTATACTTTTTCTCTTAGATATATTTTATTTTATGATTTGGTAGTTCTTAGAAGAACTTTTAAAAAGCATATTTTGGCTTTAGCTGTGCAATTGTGAATGGACTTTGAATCATACACTTTTAAAAGATTAGGTTCAATGCTGAAATAATTTTAATGTTGTTTTTCTAAATCCAGATTTCTGGGCAACACTAAGTGTTTAATCTTTTTCTGGAATTTTGAAAAAAAATTCCATCTAGTTTCCAGTTTTGGATTTTTGTGGTGAGGATTTCCCATTCAAAGCAGTTCTGATACTGCATAGCCTTTTTTTTACTTAGCCAAAGTTTAAAAAATGCTCAAGTTGGGGAAGACAGATTTAGAAATATCAAAAGTTCTAGTCTAAGGACCAGTTTGAAAGCCAGCCAGCTGGATTCCTTCTGGGAAGCCCTCCAACAGGGCATGAGGACAATAGCCCCTCCTCACTGCAAGTACACACACATTACAAGGGATTCCCTGAATTTTCAATTCCTGGAAAATTTTGGCTCAAAAAAAAATATTTATCTGGAAACCTGCTAGAGCAGACCAAGTATCATCCTTATTTAGAATTGTTTTCTATAAGTGGAAGTGATTTCAAAGTAATTTTGGTTTCATTTCTAAAAAACACCTGGGGTTATTCCTGGTTATTTCACCAGAATTTATTTCTTCAAAAGCTGGCCATTAACAGAGGTGGGATTCTACCAGTTCGGACTGGTTCAGGCGTACTGGTAGCTCCAATGATCAGCTGGGAGCAAACCAGTTCGCTCTGACGATCAAATGCCCCCCCCACCTGCCCCTGCGCTTTACTCACCTATATCTTCTCAGCTGATTCACGCAGAACAGCGGATTGCCGTGCCTCAGCTGTGTTATGCCCCAGCAGCAACATGGAAGTTAAACTTTGTTTTAAACTGTGCATGCGCGTGATCACTGAACCGGTTGTTAAACCAGCACGATCCCACCACTGTGGCCACATGGCACCCATATACCTGTGCAGTTTGTGCAATTTAAATGAAAGCCAACACTATATGTTTAGTTGTGGATTAAGATAGGGGAGTCCTATTTAATTATAAGAAACAAGGATGGTTGTGTGAGTCCATTAGGAACAATAAATCCAGCTTGAAAGCTTGAACATGCTTCAATGTCATTTGGTTGGTCCTAATAATGGTACTTTCATACTACTAACATTTGTTCCCATTCACAACAATACTTGTATTATCTATACATTATTAAACATACATCCCACTTTTCTTTTAAGAACGTATGGTGACATATAGAGTTCTCCCATTCCAAATGAGCCTTAAACAACTGTGTGAGATGTACTAGGCTAAGAGTGGGTGTGGATAACCCAAGCTCTTAGTCTGCAGCCCTCAGAAGTCTTTCTGATACTGTAATGATGGAGGAAAATGGATAGCAGAGTTTCCTATTATTTCTGAGGAGGCAATAGCAATAGCACCTATATACCCCTCCATAGTGCTTAACAGCACTCTCTCAGTGGTTTACAAATGTCAGCATATTGCCCACAACAATCTGGGTCCTCGTTTTACTGACCTCTTTGAGCCGGTCAGAATTGAACTCCTGGCTGTAGGCAGAGTTAGCCTGCAATACTGCATTCTAACCACTGCACCACCATGGAAAATAAACACATAATTAACCTTTCATAAGGTTCAAAAGCAAAGGACCCTCCCCACTACTTCAACCTGCCATTCTAAATCCTGCCTCATCCAGATGTATAATGTAGCCTCACCCAATTTAAATCTCTGTCCCCCATGTCAAAGAGGCTCCGGCCCACCAAAAGGTTGACCCTTTTCTGAGATAAGGGACAATGGTTTGTCTAAAACATTTGTACTTCTCTGTCTACTCAGAGGTTTTTTTAAAAAAATACAATCAATTCTTGGTTTAATGAACTTGGTTTAACAGACTTTGGATTTTATGGACAAAGTCTGTCCATATACTATTTGGTTTGGCATATTTATAAATTCCTGTTTTTAAGTTTACGTATGTATAAAATGTTTAACACACACACCAATAGGGGGTACTAAAACCCGTTGCTACCGGTTCGCGCATGCACTCATGACGCTTCTGCGCATATGCAGAAGCATCCTGGGCAGGTGGGCGGAGCCTCCCACTGTCGCCGCTACAGTTCGCAGAACCAGGCTGAACTGGGAACAACCCACCACTGACACACACACATCAAATTCCATTCCTATTCTAACTTACGCATAAAATATGTAAGCATAAACATTCATTTGGATTTACTTCTTAATGGATGCTCCTTTGCTCCATTCATCCATTAAATCAAAGGGTTTACCATATAGACCTTTGAATTTTTTGGTAGAATTTTGGAAGAGATGGTAAAAAAAAATGTAGTAAGTGGATCATACACAGTAATTAAAAAACTGCCTTAGTGGCTGATGCTCTATGTATGTGTTAAACTAAGGTTCCTTCAACTCCAATTAGTTTGATGACATCAAGGACAGACCCATGTCCTTTTCTTGGCTACTATACACATATGGCTTGTCATTGCCTTCATTGGAGATTTCCCACCCATCATCCTAGTCTACTTTGTAGCTCTGGTATTTCCTGGGGGTGTCCAATCAAAGGGCTAATATGGTAATTGTGGAATACAAAGATGCATTTTAGCATAAAATGTTTGCCTTCAGGTGTGGTTGCACTGACTTCATCTTCCCTTATACCTGTCCCAACAGTCAGCTGGGTAGTGATACCACAAACTCATGTATCCACATACCTGTGAACATGATATGTGACTTTCAGAATTCCTTCCTGCTGCAATGAACTATGGATTAAGGAGGGGAAAATAATAACAACAAAACCCAGCCTGTCAGGTTTTTACATAATGAACATTCCTTAGAAAATAAAAGTTTTGAAGTCTTCCTGAAACTGCCAATTTATGAATTTCCACAGAAACCCATAGGGGCTGCTTCAGCCTACTCCTACAAAATTAAGTTTTATAACTATGGCTGTCACCACAGAATTCATTCTTTATGACTAATTTCCACTGCAATGCTGCACTGCCTACTCATAGAGCGCAGGACAGGATGCTGGAAGGGAGGTTTAATCTAGGGGTCTTCAACCTTTTGGATCTCAGGGACCACCAAATTCATAATTTTAAATCCCACTGACCCTAATTCATAATTTTAAGTCCCGCAGACCACTAATGTGAATTAAAAAAAAAAGATAAATACATTTGTAAAATA
>JANHGD010003637.1:29424-42760 GCA_027560375.1 Imantodes cenchoa | reverse complement strand
AGAGGCATTTAAGTCTGCAAATAAAACACACCGTATTTTTTGGAGTATAAGATGCACCTTTTACACCCAAAAAGAGGTTGAAAACTTGGGTGCTAATTTTCTTGTGCTAATCAGTTGCTGAATCTGGATGCAAGGGCCACAGCAACGCATGGCCCGGTACAGCTAGTTTTGAATAAAAGGAAGCAGCGCTTGGTTAACAGATTGGTGGTCCATATGCTCTGATTACTTGAGAAGGATATGCCGGTAGTGAACAAATGCAGTTTCTCTTTACAGTAAGGGATTTTTCACTTAAATTGTACATTTCTCTTTAATACGTTCTGTGTGTCCCTTGCTGTCAATATTTTGGGGTGAAAAATTCATAACCTCAGGAGTCTGCTCTGCTTTAAATCTGCAAAATTAAATGTATTATAATCTCATCAGAGAAACTTAATTATTTGGAAAGTATTGAGGAACGTTAACATGTGATGGGAATTAATGTAAGCTAGGAGTGAAGCTGAAAAGTGTCTTACTTGCTAGACATTCTGCATTCAGATGAAGTATCGTAATTTGCTGACTGAGCAGAATTCCTTAAAAAACTATACATCGGGACTGGAAGGAAGCCATTTTGTATCATTTGGGATTAAATGTCTGTGATTCTGGAGCAACTTTTTGCATATGGTCAAAGCCTGTGGCTGTGGCCCTAGTCTGCTGGTTCCAACCATGAGGGAGAGAGGTATGGTGTATTGGGAAATTCCATCTTTTAATAGAATCCAGGCCGACACAGAAAGTTTTCTCTTTCCATATGATACAAGATTAATGGCAAGGCAAACACACGATCCAAATGGAAGCCACATAACATTGAGACAAAGTGAGAGGTCTGTCGGTGCCAATAACCTTATGCTAGGAAGATCCCTTGCTTCTCAGAGTGAGGAAACAGTTTGCTGTTATTACTGTTAGAGCCTGGGATACAGGCAACACCAGCATAGAATCCCTGCTTTAAGTTCTGTTTCCAATTTAGTAGTATGTTTATACATGCCTACAAAAACATTCTTAATCTAAAAGAAATTTTGTCAGGCAATGTGGGTATCTGGAAAGATTATTACCGCTCACTGCCACCATCCTCTGTCCTGTGTATGACAGATTATTATTTTGAGTTCATAGCCATTCAGGCCATAACTCATAGCAGGACATGTGTTCCGTGTAGAACGTTGCTGTTTACTTCTACAAAACCTTCAGTAGCTAAGCTCTGTATCAAAGATAAGTAAAGTGCCAGGGTTTTGATCCAAATAGTGTATTGCATGAACAAGCAGTATATGTGCTTGACTTGACTTTATATCTAAGCATACAATTTCATTTCCCTGAATATAAAATAAAGTTTCACAATTAACATCTTCCCAGTACAAAAGCTTCCTAGAAAGTTGGAGGTAGGACAGCATTATTCATTCAGCACAAATTTGGGGTAAGCCCTTTCAAGTAGCTCGGCTTTCCTCAATTTAATAATTTTATTGGAGTTGTGGTTCCAACACATGTGGAAATAACAGGTTGGGAAATGCCTTTTGATGTCGTTAACAGCACACCAGATATTGAGTGGATATGACCGCTTGCTTTGGAAGGCAAGGTAATAATTCATAATCAGATTATTTGAATAGATCACTCTCTTCATTTCTTTTGAGTGCAAGTCATAGGCTTTTGTCTCCAGATTTCCAAATGAAGGAACCAAATTGCCAACAGAATGGAGAGTTGTGAACATGATTACAATGATTCAGGTTCTTTCAAGGAATTTTGTTACTAAAGAATGAGATGGTTCATGCTCTCTTCTCATTCCATATTCAGAAATTAAATGGTTTCACCTTTGAATCTCTAGTACAGGTGACAGGACACAGCACCTGAGACAAAAATATTAGTTTATAGTATGTAGTCCATTTTCCCATTACTGATAAAGTGTCGTCTAGTAAAGTTTGTCATGTTATGTAAACACAGTAATAACTGGATGACTATAAATCAGCACTGAGTAACAGATCATAGCTTACATAGTTTCATCCTCCAGAATTAGGAGCAGTCAATGACATTTTCAGTGTTCAGGACAAAATAGTCTCACTCAAAAACATCCTGATGGAATAGTCTATATTGGTTCTGCTATGCTGAAACAAAACTCAAAACGGAGTGTTTTGGTTTTGCTTCAGAACCAAACTTTTGGTCATATACATTGAGTTCAGAACATGTGACATGTTAGGAAATCATAATTAGAGATTCTTTTCTTTGTCCAGAAACCTCAAAATGCTATCACTCAAAAAGATTTGAACTTTGTTCTGAGCCGGAAATATTTTATACATTCCTATGTGTAATCTTGTCTTCACTGATTAATTGCTGCACCTGTTTGATGCATGCTCAAACACAACAGTGCCAACACCAGTGTGTCAGAATCAAGCAATGTGTATCTGTGCTGACTATCCTATGTCTGCTGGAGCATATGATCTGATTAGTTGGTTTTTTATCTGCTCGTTCACTTAAGCATTTCCTCCAATATTTATGAGAAGTTTTGGAAGATTTCTGGGTGAGACAGCTTCTCAGACCAACAACGGAACAAATAAGCATAATTTTTGCCAGTTTTGCAACGTACGAAAATTGAAATGTTGGGGCACTCAGCATGAAATTACCACTGGAGACTCCTGCTGATCCAGCATCTGCTTGAGTAGCTAGTTTGTTTTATCCATAACAAACTTGATAAGGCACTGTATGAAAAGACACATTTTCATCTGCATAGGGATGATTAAGACAGATCATATTTCTGTACATTGTGTCCTATTTTTACTACCTCTCCAGTGCTTTTTCCTTTGGTTTAAAATATCTGAAAATGTCTTACCAACTTATTATCACACAATATCTATCAATAACACTGCATTTTAAATTAATTAATTGATTTATCACACTTCTTAACCGCCCATCTCCCCCAGAGATCCTAGGTTGCCAGATGCATTTTCAATACTGTTGTGGAAGAATGAGACACAAGCCAGCTCTTCAAAGAAGGAAAGGTTTATTATGCGCAGGTTCAAAGCAAAGAGCAGATGTAAAATGGCCTGAACCCCTAATGGATATCAGGAACATACTACTGGATGTTACTACTGGATGTAGGACAACAGGAGCCTTAGACGTTAGGGGTAATATTGGTGAGTGGAATATTGGTGATTTTTCCCTATAGCATAGGATTCCTTGGGTTCCATTACACCTATAGAATATCTCTGGCCTCTTTTTACCATAGGTGCAAGGGGTTAAATCAAATTGACTACATGAGGATGGTATGCTGGTTGTCATTAGTAATGCTCCGTCAGGAGTCAGGCATTGTGTGCATGGTTGGTTTCCCAATTTCCGAATGATTCTTTTCTTGACTTTGCTTCTTGGTTTTATACCACTGGGGGAAAATGTATGATACATGTGCCTTTCCACCCGGGTTCCTAAGTTACAAAGTGTATTTTCAAATATAATTCCTTCTCTAAAGTAAAATTAAGACTCTGACCCAGTAAATGCACCCCCTTTCCCCCTCAAATTGTCTCTTGTGGTTCCTCCCCTTCCAACCCTTTTAACTGTTTGCTCCAGATTTTTAAAATTTGAGAACTGATTGTAGCAGACTTTTCCTCCAATCATTTACATTTAAAGATGAAGAATGAAATAGTTTGAAGATTTGGAAAGTGATGTTTTACATCTGTGAAGATTTAGATAGTTTCTGCATATAATTCTGAATTACCAGCTTAGTATTTAAACTACAAAAAATCCATCTTTGGCTGTTTTCTTATTAATTATTAATTATTTCAGTGGTGGGATTCAAATAATTTAACAACTGGTTCTCTGTCCTAATGATCAGCTGGGTAGGCGTGGCTGGATGGTCATGTGACTGGGTGAGTATGGCCAACTTGACGTCACTCGCATCGGGGGGCGCTTCGCCTCGGCCGGACTCTCGTGACTGTGGGGATGCTGCAATGGTCATAAGTGTGAAAAATGGTCATAAGTCACTTTTTTCAGTGCCATTGTAACTTTGAATGGTCACTAAATGAATTGTTGTAAGTCAAGGATTACATGTCCAAAAATACAAAAAGTTTCTTTGCTTGCAAAAAGCTGCTCTAAATACTAATCATTAGATTAGAAATGGGGGAATACACACTGAAGATCAATTACAGTCACAGCAATCATGGAAACCCAAACCTATCTGAATACCTTCCTTTTGATCAACAATACCTGCAACCCAGAGTTATAAATCAGGCAGAGTGCCAGAACCCCTTGAGGAATTAAAACAGTTAAAATGCAATGATTACTATCAACAGGCAACTCTTGTTCATAAAATGAAACTCTTTAGCAGAGAGGTCATCTAAGCTCTCCAGAAAGTGGGAGGTCACACTGGGGTTACAAAATGCCAAGCTAAAGAGACAAATTAACAAAGTATATAGGGGACTCAGGTTCATGTCTCTGCCCTCCCAAGCTTGTCAGGATCACAATAAAACTAGTACATGCCACAGATATCTAAATAAACTTCAAGCTTGGTGCCATGTTACTAAGCCTTATTATCATGAGAGAAAACTAAAATGAATTGTTCAATTAATGCCCTCCAAGCATAACATTAATTAAAATCTGAATCCAGCAACAGTCATTCATATGTTTCTTTGCAAATATGAGTTAAATCTTAAATATGAAGGTTATCTCCACTTTTCAATTAGGAATACATTTCAGCTATATTCCAGGCATTGTCTCCTCCAACGCCAACACCCAAGAATTGGATGTATTTGTAAGATCTGTTTTGGAACAAGAGTTTAGTAGGTTCAAAAAAATGAGAAAATGAAGTTTCAACAAACTAAAGGCAGAATCTATTCCCAGAATTAAAGGACAAACCTAAAAAATTACTTTCTTTTGCCTACAAAGTGATTATTGGGATGAATCATTTGTGAGACAACAATATTTGTCTGAAGAATGCTTAGGGAGCATACAGACATCCCAGTATAACAGTATTGAATTATGCATCTGCTATCTAGAAGACATGATCTGATTAGTGATGACACTAAACCTTATCACTGTGAAGCTAATATATCAACATGTGTGATTTGTAATCCATGAATCATTGATCAGCAAAACTCTCCCTCCCTTCCCAAGTCTTCCAACAATTTGGCGTAATCATCACCTTGTTATATAGATTTTAAAGCAGTTTTGAGTTACAGGAAGTACATTTCTTATTCCTCTTGTGAGTGCAATTTATTTATTTATTTGTCAAAACATGTACAAGATAGCAGGTATTCATATATACATAAACACAAGCAAAGTAGGTGCAGGTAAATTTGGGCAATAGGACAGTAAGGCAGGGACGGTAGGCACAATGGTGCGCTTATGCACACCCCTTACAAATCTCTTAGGAATGGGGTGAGGTTGACTGTAGGTAGTCTAAGGTTAAAGTTTTTGTATAGAAAGTTTTTAAACTTTCTATACAACCTACTACATTCAAGAGTCCAATAATTCTCAGTCAACATGGCCACAAACCAGTCTTTTTTCTAAAACATTATTTAATGGATGGAACAAGCTTGATTTGTGATATGGATTGATGAAGGAATGTACTGGGGCATGAAGCATTGATACTATTATGTGGTTCAAATTTCCCAGTTTCCAGACTAGAAATAGCTAATGGTTTATATGGGATGAAGAACCTGATCGGAGACCTTAGGATCTGTATAGAGTAAGTAATGAAGATGACCTTGATGGAGATATTGTTATACACACTCAGTTACTAAGTTGATAAGGGATATTTTTTAACCCTTGTTTCCCTAGTAATGGATAATGCATATCTCTGACAAGGTCATCTTCTTTACTTTCTACAAAATCCTATTATAACCCCACTGCAAGCATTGGAAATGCAGTAGGACATTAATTCTGAAAGAAATTCAGCATAAAAATGAATTAATGTTTAATTTAAAGCAAGCCCAAATAAACTAATTTAAAGGACACCTATTGTAAGCCCAGTCTAAGAGAACTTATTTATTATGAGTTGCTGGTATGATGAATCACAAACCTCTAATCGGCTCAAGATGGTATACAGGAGTTTCTCTTATTTAATCCTCACTAGTCTGTAATATGTCGGCCTTGGAGATAATGATTAATCCAGAGCATCCAGTCATCTATCAGAAAAAGAAGAACTACAACTAACACCACCACCACCATCACAACAAAAGCCAGCAGAAGAAAACAAAACTGAATGTTTAGCTTGGTATTCTGAAAATATCAGTTTTTATAATCTGAAGTATGATCTTCCTCAGACACAAAAACAAATATGCAAAATAAATATTAACATTATATGCTTTTAAAAATAAATGCTTACCTTCAAATATTGGATGTATGTATTTTTTTTAAATATAGGAACTTCTGAAGATATAACAATCAACATGCACACAGTATTATCTAACTTGCAAGTTCTTTATGTTGAACAAAACGTGAGTGGCTCATTTTTAGAACCATAGAACTATTTTCTTATCCTAAGGTGATAAGAATAAAAGCCTTTTGAAATACTACCTGCTCTCCAGTCTAAAGGAAACACACTACGATGTAGGATTTTCTTACCTCTGCCAATTGTAGTCACCTGCAATCCTCACTGGCTATTCTTGAGAATCCTTTAATATAAGATCCTTCCACCTATTTCTGCCCCTCCTAGTCTAACTCCCCTCTGACCAGTCTAGTGGTTTTCTAATGGTTCCTCCAATTTTCAGGAGCAGAATTGGGAAGATTGCAATGGAAAAAATTAAATACAAAAATCTGAAGCAATACTTTTACTACTACAATGACTTTGGCTATGTTGCATCAGTTGAACACCATACATGGACCTTCTGCAAATAGAAGTCAATCTTATTCCTTCTAGAAGGATCCAGAAATTTCCAACTCTTTCTAAGGCCTTTGTGTACTTCCTACTAAGATATATGGATATGCTCTATCCCAAACTAGTGGTCTCCAAATGTGTTAGACTTCAACTTATTGTATGTTGATTAGAAAGTATTAGGTTGAGGGAGGTGCCTTCACACAATCCCATTTGAGAGCTTTATTTATTTATTATCAAGAAAAACATAAAAGGTCATGACTCTGCTGGTCCCTGTGAAATGTCTCAGTGATTTTGGGAGCTGTGTAACAGGTAACTCCTCAACAATCTTATGTTCTGTTTTGGTATTGTTTTCTTTTAATGAGCAATGAAAATGAGCACATTCTTTAACTATCCTCCAGACCTCAAATTAATAGTATATGAAAAGAGACCAACAGAGACCAACTCAATGCTGTGTACATAAAAGAAGAAATAATAAAAGCCTAAAGCTGTTGCCTAGGTGATTTACAGGTATCCTGAACTTGTCCATAACAGCAAAAATGTCATACTGAAATTAAAGCTAGTCATACTTTTCTAAGGTTCTTAAGAAAAATTGCACAGGGAAGCTTTTTCCAAAGTGAACTTTTGGCTACACATTTTATCTTTTTAAAGCATGATCTTTTTTGCTCATATCATAGGAGGGCCCTCAGTCCACCATAATGTATCCATGATGAACAAAAAAACACAGATGAACATGCTATGAAATAGATTATCTACATGCTGGGATTTATCTTTGAGTGTATACCGTAGTTGTAGAGTAAAAGCATCATATTACATTTTAAAGACAACGTTTGAAAAATACTGTATATCACCTGGACACCTTCAGCCAAATTGATGGCTGACTAGTATATAAATCATGAGCTCCAAAGCTACATGAATTCCATAAAACAACTTCCTCCTCCTCCTCAACAACCCATAGGATTGAATTTCTGCTGTTTGTATAAAGAAAATTCTTCAAATTAGCAATATAAAGATAAAAAATGGCTTACCATTGTTCTAAAATAGCTAAGCCTTGTCTCATATCACATATCAATTGTTCCTTGCTCATCCCAAAGCTACGAAATGCAGCCTTTGATTTCCAAAAGGTTATCCACTTCTGATATAAATCTACGTATGCCAGAGATGGGTTCCAACTTACCTCGCTGCCGGTTTGCTTCCTCCCGCACCACGTGGCCTCTTACGCAGTACAAAAAACCCCTGATTTTTAAAAAAAGCCAAAAACAAAATAGCAACCGCATGCACAGTGCCAGAAACTCGGCTTCTGCGCATGCATAGAAGAAAAAATCAATTTAAAAAAATTCGAAAAGAAAAAAATTAATTAAAAAAAAAAGATGGCAGTGCCCATGGACCAGCACTAACTGCTCTGGTTCTATGATATCATCAGCAGGCCGCTACCAGTTCAGGCAAACTAGTCCAAACCAGAAGGAACCCACCTCGATTATGCTCCATCCCTACACCCTTACAACGCATATTGCATCTGACATATTGAAGGTAGTTAAGCCACAGTTTTCAAGTGACAACAGACACTGAATCTGAAAAATGCTTGTTACACAACCTAATGTCATTCTTATGGCAAGAAGTTATACTGAATGCTTCCCTTCTTCTAGGAAATCTCAGTTTCTCTAGTATTTTAGAGATATTTTAGACATATAAACTTGAATTGAGGTCAAAGAACATGAGACAGACCAAGAAGAAGATGGAGACACAACTTCCAAGACACATTGCAGCATCAATTAACAATGGTTGAGGCTGGGATTAAACCAGAAGCATCGTGGTGAGACACTCTGAAAATAGCGGGCTCTGATGAGGTCAACGAAAATCCAGGCTGACAAACCACTGTTGGAGGGTCTTTGGGCCAGATCTGTCCTGCAGGGATGGGGAAGAAGGAGAGGCACCTCGGAAGACCAAGGGTTTCAATTTGAAAAAGGGAATAAGAAATATTTGGGGTTGGGGAAAATGGTAATATTGTTTAAATATTAGAAGATACAGGAGGAAAGTAAAATAAAAAAAAAATACAGAGAAAGAATATTATGGCAGAAATTGAAATGTACAGATTGTGTTTGGGAATGTTATAAGCTGTATAAGTGTTTTGACTCGGCCAATACTCTGTTCAGAGATAATGCATTGTTTGTTTGTATGTGTGTTTGTTTTAAACAAATAAAAAAAACTTTTTATTAAAACAAAAACCAATGGTTGAGGCTGCCAGAAGAGCAAGAACCAGAACTTTATACCTCACTTGACACCTGTAGCAGTAAAAGAGGAAGTAAAGAAGAAGACCTAACAATGAATTTGGGCACAGGTCTTTCCCAGCTCTGGTGTCTGAGAGTTAAATATCTACAAAAAATTATAGAGCACTTTTGTGAGAGATGGTAGTTGTGCCATTATCAAAATCTCATATAAATCCTTGAGATTATACTAGCTTTGCAGTTTTTCATGAAGACAGGTAAGAGATTCAAAAGCTACAGTAAATATTAAAAAACAGAAGACTTCACCAAACGACGATTGAGGGAAAGTTGCAGAGTAATTTTCCAATATATCTTAATTTGGTTCCAACTCTCTGTTCTTCTTTCCAAACCTCTGATTATTCTTCCGCACTTAGATATATGTCTTTATTCCTTGTTTGTTTTGCAAAAAAGGGGATGAATGTTTAAGTTCTGGCCAATATTAGAGACTTTTGTTTTGCAGCATGACATAAATATTCATGTATATGATGTTATTAGCAGACATATCCTAATATTACTAATTGGAGGAGAACTTTCAGAAAACAGACTAAGCAGAAATACTGAGTCAATTTCAAACTGAAGTTAGAAGAAGAATTTGCCCATCATTAACAGACTGCAGTTTGGAGATTTTTGTACTGACATTTTCCCATGCTCCTCTAGCGGCACAAGAGAATCACTATTAAGCCAGCTCCAAACTGCAGTATACTGTATATACTTGCATAATGAACTAATTTCATGTGTACCAAGGCTGAATCCTGGTAGTTAAAATATGTTCAGAGAACAACCTTTGGTTTGCATAAAAACCAATTGTTTTTGTTTTATTTTTGGAACACCCTTTTGTTATAATTGTAGAATTACTTCTGACTGAAAAGAAAGTTCTTTGGTTAGAAGCTGTTTGGCTGTCTCCCAAGAGATGACATCACATCATTCCCATCTAGCATCATGTCCTGTTAGCAATGCTTGGGTAAGTCATTAGTTCATCAGCTCCGTTTATACTAAAATAACCAGACACATTCCATTGAACGTCTCAGAACTGTTAATGATTACGGGAAGCATCAGGCTTTTATCCGGTTTCCCACTCTTTTTCCCTAATGTGATGGTTCAAGGAACTAAATCAGACATTCAGTAGCAAACACAAACACTCACACAATGCCATCCTGCTTCAGCAAGAGCCAGTGGGAGTCTTTTGGTCATTATTTTCTCAGTCAGAAGAATGTAACCATTTTCAGAACTGACCAGAAAAAAATGCTAAATTGCCACAATTCAGACTTCAGACCGTACAGATATTAATTGGACCTCATTAAAGCTATTCAGATGTGGAGAATGAAAAACTGGAAGTGATGAAAGCTTAGAAAGGATGAAGCGTGGTGTTAATTCACTGCAGTTTTGTCTTTGAAAGTTAAAGATTGAATTGTACAACTACCCATTCTGGATAAATCCTAACTTTCAACTACCTACCATTTATCAATTTGAAACTAGCCGAGCACATTCTCTCTTGATTTTAAGATACTTGCATAAGAACCCTCCAGATCCCTGTTCTATCTAAGAGTGCACCATAAATATGCAAAACTGGGGGGTTGTATGATGCTCTGCAGTCTTGGTGTTTGTGTAAAAGGTCTGGAAATACCATGATGCCAAGCTCTGTCCATTTGTGTTATCCTAATGCATGTTTTGGTATTTGCCTTTCCTTTCTCTCCTATGAATACCTGTGTTGTGGTCTTCGTGTGCCCGGGTGGCCTATGAAAATAATAGAATCAATTGCTGGCAACTGAGAATCAAAGGCCTGGCTTTTTAGTGAGGCGAGGCTGTTTTTAATTTATTTTAAAAGAATTATTAGCAAATTGGGGGAAATGAAACGACACTATTTCCCTTTTTCTGCAGAGGATTATTGCGTCAGATGAGAAATGTGGACTTCATATTTCTAAAAAACCCCAGTTAATTCTTCCAAAGTATGAGCTCAAGAGTCTCTTTGGACTCTGGGTCATTTACTTCTTGGTTTGCACATTAACTATCTAATATTTTCTGGCTTGCCCAACTCTATGAACTTTCGTCCTGTCTCATAGCCACAGTGGCAACACTTTTGTCCACGCTGCAGTGCAATTCTTCAGGACCAATGTGCTGAGTTTTCTCATGATGGAAGTGAGGCTTGTGCTCTCAAGGACAAAAAACATTGGAAGCAACTTGGAAGTTCTTACAAGTAATGTTTGCTCTTTGGTTGGAACTCAGTCTTACTTCATGGAGGCCTATATGAAAGAATCTGCCAAATAAAGTTGGCTAAGATTAATTTCCTCAGATTGTTCTTTGTCCCACTTAATCCTGCATGATTAGTTTACTTCTCATGAGAGAAAAGCATAACCTTGGGCTTGCAGTATTATGTCCTATCAGGCCAAATTTTGATAATGTCAGAGCTTGAGAGAGCCATCCTAGACAAATTCTTAACCTGGATTTGGAGAAAGGCAAAAACAAAGCACTTCGTTATTATATAATGATGGTCTCAGTAGTAGATTGTTCTGACTGAATTGCATATATAATTTTCTTTCCATCCTTTGTCGAAGAGCACATTAGCCAAGCTAAACACATTACTACTTATGATCTTGGAGGGAGAATTCAATGATACTTAAAATGGCTTTGGCTAACTTTGGCAATATCTGCTGGCTGATTTATCTCTGCTCTAATGGTTTGTGATTCATTTATTATTTTCCTTTCTCCCCTTTCCTCTCTTTGTTTAATGAGATTGTATTGCTATTTTGATATTTGTTACTTAATTCAATTTGACTTGTATAGCAGCAGGTACTGGGGAAACCAATCATTCTCAACCTGTGGGTTGCGACCCCTTTGGGGGTTGAATGACCCTTTCACAGGGGTCACACACACACATACATACATACATACATACATACATACATACCATGGAAACTTCTGAGAAGCTGCATTTCCAGCACTGTGTATGCGTTGCCATCTTGTTTTCAGCTTTTTTTTTGCAATTTTTAAAAACAATTTTTGGTACTGCGCATTAGTGCATGCGCAAAGCTCACGTGCGTCCACACAGCACAGGAGGAAGCAAACCAGCAGTGGGGTAAGTTAGAACCCCCCCCCCCTGAGTTTCCTAATAATTTTATTATTTTATGGTTGGTGGTCACCACAACATGAGGGACTGTATTAAAGGGTCACGGCATTAGGAAGGTTGAGAACCACTGCTGTATAAGATCTCAGGGAAGGGGCAGGAAGCATATAAAAAGTCATCAAACTTAAAAATACAAAAGAAAACGTGTGTTTGTTATATAGGTTATGTTTTACATGTAGCCTATGTAGGCATAAAAATAGTTGTAATAAATAAAATAATAAAATAAATCTGGGTCTCCTTCCCAAGTTTTCCTTTTATGAAAAAACAGAAAGAATTTCTATATCTTTTGGCCAATCAAACAGACAGACAGAAATCAGGTAAGAAAAGACATTTCTGAATTTTCTGTATCTAGTTAAATAATTCTACAGCAATCTATTTCGGACAAGACTCAGACACTTCGAAGGAGATCATTCAGTTGAGTATTCAGGTTTCCCCCTTGAGCAAATTCATCAGCCTAATCATTTTAGCAGATTCTTACAGGCAAATTTATTATCTATAGCTGGAAAATTAAATGAAATGTCTGGGTTTGTGGCCTGGATACTATTTCCAGAACAATCTTCCTGACCATTGTTAGAGACTGAATTGGTCTGATCTTGCAAGACAGTTCTTAGCCCCATATGGCCCATTACAGGCTGAATCATTCAGTTATGTGACTTATTGACCCAATGTCTGCTGCTAGGGAGAAAAACAAAATTCCACATTAGGAGTTATTAAAAAAAGAGTAAAATAAATGAAAGAAACAATATTATAATACTTTTATAAGGGCCGAACATTCTTCAAAAACGATTCAGCAGGAACACAGTACCTTTAAATGATTCATTAACGGAGGCCCTCATTTTTTCAGGTTTCTTCATTAGTTGGAAGGAATATATCACTGCTTTAAAGCATCTACTTGCTAACGTTAGTGACTTTTAAACCAATGGCAATTTCTTCAGGCAAATATAAGAGCCAAGAATAGACTGGGCTCCTTTAATGAATCATGGAAAGAAGCTATATTCTGTTGGCTGAAGGCTTTCAAAATGTGCACCTATCCACTTAGTCATTGGTCTGACCACACTGTAGAATATATAATTTTATTCACCACATTTCAAAAAGAATCATATAGAACTGTAGAAAGTTCTATATGATTCTTTT
>JANHGD010003631.1:109636-119951 GCA_027560375.1 Imantodes cenchoa | reverse complement strand
TTTTACCTACCTCGGAAGGATGGAAGGCTGAGTCAACCCTGAGCCGGTGAGATTTGAACAGCTGAACTGCTGATCAGTCAGCTAAAGTAGCCTGCAGTACTGCACTCAAACTGCTGTGCCACCTCGGCTCTATATGTATGTATGTATGTATGTATGTATGTATGTATGTATGTATGTTTGTATGTGTAGCAGAGGGGAGGATGGAATAAGAGGAGGGTTTGGGAGGAAGGGGTGGAGATAGAGGCAGTGTAAGGGGAGGAAGGAGGGGCTTGGTGGGGGGAAAGGGGAGGAGAAAAAAAACGGGAGAGAAGAATGGAGGTTGGTGAGCCAAGCTGAGGGAAATAAGGGGATAGAATAGCAGAGGCTTTTATGTGGAAAGCCTGAGAGAAATGAAGGGATAGGATAGCAAAGGCTTCTATGGGGAAAGCCTGAGGGAAGTAAAGGAATAGGGTGGCAGATGCTTATATGGGACAAACCTGAGAGAAATAAAGGTATAGGATAGCAGAGGCTTCTGTGGGCCAAGGCTGATAGAAGAGCATAGGATAGGAGAGGCTTCTGTGATGCAAGCCTGAGGAAAAGAAGAGTTTGAGTGGAAGGAGGCAAGCAGAGGAAACAACAAAGGAGCAGAGGCTGTGGAAGTAGAGCCCAGCGGGCAGTTCAAAAGAGAATGAAGAGAGAGAAAGAGGAAGAAGCTTCAACCAGCCAACTGAATACCACCCCATCGCATGGCATGCCTGCTGAGAGGAAGCTGACCATCCCCCCATCGCGAGACCCTGCCAAGTAGAGGTGCATCAGAGAGGGACCAGGGTGGACTGATAGCCAGACAAAGGGCCAGGAGAACCCAGACTCCAGCAACCCTTATGAGGTTAAGCAGTATGTATGTATGCATGTATGTATGTTCCAGCATAACTCTGGAACGTCTCAAGCAATTTCAACCAAACTTTGTACACATATGACTTACTATCTGGTGACAAATACTGGGGGGGGGGGGTGTAAGACATCCCTAGCACCCCTAGGAGTGGTCATTCAAAACAATGGTCCTGTTCTGTACCCTGAGCCTAGCTCAGCCTTTTTCTGAAGAGGTCTAGGCTTCCCTCCCACAGTAGGCCTATGAAGGGAGCCTTATAAGGCCAGTACAGAGGCCTTTGATTGAGCGTGGCATGGCCTAAGTGGATTGCTTGCCTCCCCTCACTGTGGTGGCCCAATCTCGCAGGGAGCAGCTTCAGCCTGTGTTTCCAGGATCATCCTTGGCCCAACTCAGGCCTAGGCTTACCTCGCAGAGTAGGCCTACGAAGCGAAGGGGGCCTGATTAGACCAGTGCAGAAGTCTTTCATTGAGCGCCCCACGGCCTAAGTGGATAATCCGCCCCCACCTCACAGCTTCAGCCTGTGTTCCCATGATCATTGTTTGCTCCAACTCATTGCGCAAAGGATGGGACCATCCCAGCCAAGGCGAAACAGGTATGGAGGCCAGAGAGGAAACCCAGCCTATTTCAGCAGGGGTGGAGGAGGAGCAGCATGGGCCAGCTCAGGGATTTATGTTCCGGTCCCAGGCCCAGTTTGAGGAAATGATAAAATGGGTGGTGGCAGAGGCAGGGGTGGTGGTGCTTCTAAATTCCCCCAGCTATCCATAGGTTCCATAGCTGGGATTTGAACAAGGTCCTTATACTTTTAAAACCCTGTAAATAAAGTTGTTTTGATTTGAAACTATAGATATAATTCACTCCCTTTCCTGTCTAATAATACATGATTGGGATAAATAAATACCCGACCAACGCCGGGTAATCAGCTAGTGAATTATAAAACATCTGCATTATCATCTCTTATCAGATTTTTTTATCCTCATGAAGGATATAAATATTACTTCAAAACTAATCTGGGAAACAGAATTTCAAAGCAAGTGAGTATATTTGAATATAATTTTCAGCTTCTGGTGTTTGAAGTTCACACATTTAGAAGGAGGGCAAGTTAGAACAAGTTGATCTAATCCTATCTAATGCTTTCAGTTTCAGAACATTATTCAGGTAATCACTACACACTAGCCATGATGTAAAATACTGCTTTCCATATTGAAATGATTGATCCATAATCAAAACAATTTTGATGATGGATGAGGAAATGCAACCTCTGATAAGGGAAGTTAGACTGACTTATTTTCACACATTGTTTTCCTATAAAAAGTAAATGGTCAGGATTCAGGATCTATCTCTTAAATTTTCTTGTTTTCTATTACATGCACTAATATCTGACTAACATTTCTTTTTCATTTGAAAATAATTGTATACATTTCCATAAATTACTCTTGCTGATATCCTTATA
Organism: Imantodes cenchoa; assembly: GCA_027560375.1. NCBI lineage: Eukaryota > Metazoa > Chordata > Lepidosauria > Squamata > Dipsadidae > Imantodes > Imantodes cenchoa. Next base: position 117,633 of record JANHGD010003631.1, on the reverse strand, counting down.
ACACAACAGAAAAATATGAGGATACTTGTGTTAATTTCTGACTAAACCATAATGTGGTCTTTGTAGGTATTTAGAATTATATTCAAGCATACTTATAGTGGATCCAAAGAAAGTGTTGGATTTTGGTTGGTCTTATCTAAATAAGCTTATATCTGGATAAAAGCTCTAGAATTTTCTATTCATAACTTCTCTATTCAGTGGCCCCTTCCAGGTCATAATTCATGATTATATTTCAGCTAATTTTATTGCCAACATGTCCAGTACACATAGGCTTAAAAATATCTAAGATATGTGGTGCATGTTGTTGTTATGTAAATAAGTATATAGTATACCAGAAGAAGATAAACTCTTGCTTTCTTCCTGGTGATCACAAAGGTAATTTCTAAATCACTCCCATATTATGAGAGACAATATGAAATATTGAAATGCAACTTTGATTCTCTCCACTACAAAGAACCACAAGAACGTATGTTGCTTGTTTGAAAATACGTTAACCTTTTAGCTGTTTTAATGACCTAACCATTTTAAGCTATCTTAAAATATTAGCTATTAAAATATTGGGATTCCTTTACTTTGCTTTAACATTTTGGTTCTAAGATGAGAAAAAAGGAGATTGACAATGAAGCTGTATTGCCACTGCTCTCCAGTCTGATCCAGAAGAAGTTTGTGCTACAAGCAAGTACGGTATATAATGCTTTTCAAAGTATTCATACTGACTTCTGATCAGGGCTAAAAAGCCTGATTCATTATGAAAGGAAACAAATCTTCAGCAGAAGCTACAAAAGAATGGAGGGAGGGAGGCTGTTTATTTTCCCATCTTTATGCTCTGGGGTATAATTATGGAGGCAGAGAATACTTGCAAGTCTGTATAATTCTGCTGTTCCTTGGTAATTGGCATTCAATACATGGATCCACAGGTAGCAGACTATCATAGAGTAACTACTGATGGTTCAATTCTTTTACAATCATCTGAACTAGTGACCATTACTACATCTGATGGCATTAAATTCTGGCCTGAGTTGTTATTACTGTCATATCTGAGCAGTAAAAAGCTTGGTGACTGCTAAATAATTGCAAGGTCTTAGAACTGCTACCATTTAGAGACCATCCAGGTTTTTGCATTCCTGATCCAGTACCTCAATAGTGCTGCATTGAAATATTATATGAATGTTTATCTATTTCATAAGAACATAAGCAGAGCCCTTCTGCATTGGACCCCAGGTCCATTCCGTCCAACAATCTCTTCTTCCAAGGGCCAACCAACTATACCAGGAAGTCCACTAATCTCCCTACGCATGCCATCACATTGCCATCAAGGCTAATAGACATTAATCCTCACACTTCTTCTCAACAAGAAAGCAACTTGTAGTAGGTAGTAGTTACTACTATTTTCATAGTATTTCTCTAAATATTTGCTGCTATTTGGCTGAATCAATATTCCTGTCTTTTTCTGTGGAAAATTTTGTTCTTACTCTGTTTGCAAGTCATCCAAAATAGAAAACTATTTTGTTTTGATTTGATGTTAGAATGTTAATGCAATTGTATTTGCCAACTTTCCTAGAACAAAACTAGTCATTTGGTGATGGATTAATCTGTCAAGTGGTCTGAAGAAGCCAAGATGCTACTATGCATTTATTTTATTAGAAAAACAATCCTTGTAGAAAAATATGTTTGTGTTTATTGTTCATATTCTTCATGTTTCCTATTATTGTTCTACTATCATTTATCTTTGTCAGTTTGAAAAGAATTGTCCTTCCTGTTGATATTTTTTTATCAGAATGATTAAAATTAGGGTAAAGTCAGTGATGCTATGCAAATAGGAACTTCACTATATGGAACAGAGTCCTGATGTTACCATCTGAGGATGCACATTTCCACTCGTATTAATCTACAATATGAATAACGCATGTTTTTCAACTATAATTTTGGAAAACCCAACTAGCAAGGTCAAATAATTATGAAGACATTTTGAATGTCCCATCTAATACAAATATTCAATACAAATATAATACAAATATAGGGTGCTGGGCAGGGGTGGGTTCTAATTTACCTCATTGCTGATTTGCTTCTTCCCGCGCCGTGTGGTCATGCCTTATACCGAACCCGCCCCCCCAAAAGCCAAAAACAAGTTGGCAACACATGCGTAGTGCCAGAAACTCAGCTTCTGCGCATGTACAGAACAAAAAAACTCCCAGAACCCCCCTCCCAAAAAATTCCAAAAAAAGATGGCGGCATCCACAGACCATCACCGTGAGAAGTGGTTCTGTGATGTCATTGTGACATCACCAGCAGCTTGCTACCAGTTCAGGCAAACCAGTCCGAACCAGAAGGAACTCATCTCTGGCGCTGGGCCCTATCCAACAAAATGAAATTCAATGCAGAGAAAAGTAAAGTCCTACACTTAGGTTAAAAAAACCCAAAGGTGTGTGTGTGTGTGTGTGTAAGTAAACTGGGTGAAATCAGGCTTAATAGCAGTGACTGTGAGAGGGATCTTGGAGTCCTAGTGGACAACCAGCTAAACATGAGCCAACAGTGTACAGCAGCAGCCAAAAAAGCCAATACAATCCTAAATTGCATTAACAGAGGGACACAAGTGAGGTACTAATACACTCTATAAAGCTTAGTTAGACCACACCTGGAGTATTGCATCCAGTTTTGGTCACCACACTATAAAAACATATTGAGACTCTAGAAAAAGTGCAGAGGACAGCAACCAGGATGATCAGGGGACTGGAGACTAAAACATACGAAGACTGGTTGCAGGAACTGGACATGAGAAGGACAAGGGAGACATGATATTAGTGTTTCAAAAAGAGTGGCTGCCACAGAGAGGAGGGAATCAAGCTATTCTTCAAAGCACCTGAAGGAGAGACAAGGAATAATGGATGGAAACTGATCAAGGAGACATTCAACCTAGAAATAAGGAGAAACTTTCTGACAGAACAGTCAACTAATGGAACAGTTTGCCTTTGGAAGTTGTGGGAGCTTCATCACTTAAGACTTTCAAGAAGAGATTGGACTGCCATTTGTCAGAAATGGTGTAGGGTCTCCTGCTTGAGCAAGGGGTTGGACTAGATGACCTACACGGTCCCTTCCAACTCTGTTAATCGGTTAAACCCGAATGCTGAAAACATCCTGGATTCCGATGGTTTTCTTGAACCTTCAACAGAGACCCCATATCAAGCCGTCTTCTCCTCCCTTCCAGGTGCCATTCCTGCTTTTCCCTGATGTGCAAATTTAGTGGTGCTAAGCAATCCCTTTGCTGAGTGGCATCCCAGGCTCTCAAAATTACTTTCCCTCCCCAAATGCCTTCACTTCCCCCACCACTCTAATTATAAGTAATTACCTGTTCTTTTTCCTTTAAGGATCAAGCCTCAACTCCCAGCCTACCTCGGGGGAATAAATATGCATTGCACTTTGATGAAATGTTCACATAATACAGGTCAGGTGGTTAATGAAGCCATAAAGTATAATATGTCCCCAACACTAAACATCACCTCCTTCGTCTGGCCTCGGCAGCGTTTAAGAGAGCAAGTGATGTTTATTGGCAGGAGACACCCTCTTTGCCTTAAGGATCACCATTCAAGAGCTAGCTTTTTGTAAATAAACATATAACCTTTGCAATGGTAATTTAAGACTGCGCAGTAAAAGAGCCATCATGAGGATATTGAGAGTGAAAAAGGAGATAAACCTCCTCGTGAATAAAAGCTTAGAGCTGCAGGCAAAGGTGTTTATTAAGTTGCAAGCTGTTTCTCCATCTTATTCCATCCACTGCTTTACCCTTGCTATGTCTTTTTTTTTTTTTTTACATTTCCGGACTAGCAGCAAAACAAATGGCATTACACTGAGTTCTAAAATCAGATGACATGTTGATATGGGTGATGGACAGAAGACGGACAGATGGACAGACGAGAGGCAAATAGATCAACTTCAAAGGTCCCGTTGACTTAATGCCAACAAACGGGTATTGGAAACAGAGCTTCTTCCCGATTGCCATCTGTGCACAGTAAAAAATCAAATTATGATAGGCCACCAAGATTAAAAAGTGTGTCTCAAAAAGGAAAGCCCGAAGATTTCATTTGTTAAGAGATTAAGGCTAAGATGCCAACTCTATTCTGCCATTATCGAAGTGGAACATTCATCGAATCAGAGCTTCGGTAAATAACCCACGATTGCTCCTGTGAGCAGCAGCGCATTATCTAAGGAGCTCATCATAATGAACCTTCCGGGGTAGGGTTAGAGAGGATCTGAGTTCAATCCCCTTCTCAGCCATGGAAGCTCCTGGAACCCAACCTCCTACTCAGGATTGTGGTGAAGGCAGAAGGAAATTGGACAAGGGCATTACGATGAGTGCCGCCTTGAATTTCAGGAAGAAAGGAAGATTACAAACCACACAGAGGTGGTATTTATTTATTATTTGTTTATTTGTCAACAAGTGCAAGGAAACAGGACACATGAAAAAATGGCACAAATAAATGGATACAGAGAAGCAAAACATAGCCATAAACACATAAAATGAGTACATACAAATGGGTACAGTAGGACAGGGACGCTAGGCACGCTGGTGCACTTATGCACGCCCCCTAATTAATTAATTAATTTATCAAAAATCTGGAAAAAATATCCTAAGCATATATGAGTAGGAAAATGCGTGCAGTTTCAATCATTTTACTCTGATTTGTTTCCCATCTGAGGAATTGATGAAAATTCTGGATAACATCAGTCAATGATTTTTTTTCCTGGCAGGCCAGCTGTTTGATTCCTTGCTTCTTCTGGTACTTCTAATTAAAATACAGGTAACCCTAGACTTAGAACTGCAGTGATTCATTTAGTAACTGTGGCAAGATAGGTTATAAAATGGGGCAGAACTCACTTAACAACTATCTTGCTTAGCAATGGAAATTTTGGGATTAATTGAGGTCATAAATTATAAAGAGGACTATTTATATTTCCTAGTATTTTTCCCCCAATGGGAATCATTCTGGTTTAAAAGATTCAATCTGTGTTTTAATTTTTATACATTTGATCTCTGAACACTTCTTTTAATGTTCATCATCTGAACTCTGCCATCCATGGTAAGTTTTTGGTGGGGTGATTTGGTTCAGTAGAGATCTAAATCTCAGAGTTAGAAGGATGTAAAAGCATAGTGAGAGATGGCTGTCCCTGCTGCTTTACAAAACTGAGAGATCTGCAGACTATTTTCCCTTAATCTCTCATTACTGTCCCTCAGTATTGGAAATGTTCTTTTTCTTTTCATTGCAGTTGTGAAAATGTTCTGCTATGGATTGAGCTGTCAAATGTCTATGGAGATTCTCAATCATTCAGGTCATGGTTGTTTCAAAGGTGATTTTTCAAACGACAACTTTTTTTTCCTTGAAGGCATTTCATTTCTCATCCAAGAAGCAGAACTGAAGAAGCTTCTTGGATGAGAAGCGAAATTTCTTCAAGGAAAAACAAAGTCCAGTTGTCTGATGAAAAAGCACTTTTGGGACATTTATTTATTTATTTATTAGAGTTGGAACGTACCTTGTAGGTCATCTAGTCCAATCCTCCACTCAAGCGGGTGTCCCTACACTATTTCGGACAAATGGCAGTCCAATCTCTCTTTGAAAGTCTCCAGTGTTGGAGCTCTCACAACCTCGGCAGGCAAGCTGTTCCACTGGTTGATCGCTCTTACTGTCAAAAAAATTCCACCTTATTTCCAGGTTGAATTTCTCCTTGGTCAGTTTCCATCCATTATTCCTTATCTGGCCTCTGGTGCTTTGGAAACAGCCTGACCCCCTCCTTTCAGTGGCAGCCCCTCAAGTATTGGAACACTGTTATCATGTCACCCCTGGTCCTTCTCTTCGCCAGACTGACCATGCTTAGTTCCTGCAACCGCTCTTCGTATGTTTTAGTTTCCAGTCCCCTTATCATCCTGGTTGCTCTCTTCTGCACTTTCTCTAGAGTGATGTGTCAAGCACAAATGTTTAAAGCCCCTTTCTGATGCCACTATGAAACTGGATTCAGCCACTGTAGCTGTTGTCATGATTGAAACTTAAAAGTTTTCTTTCTTTTTTTTTTTTTTTTGAAGGATGGATGATGGAATGGGCAGAGTCCCAAGTTCTGAAGACAAATTGGAAGCTGATGTTTTTTATCTCATCTTCTTTATAGCTTACTTGCAGAGCAAGCTATCAGTAGATACATCAGTTCTGTTTGGGAATGCTGCCAAAAGTTGCAAGGGTATGCCAGTATAAGTCCAAGTAAAAAAGGCACACAAACATAATGGAACCAGCAGCACTTTCTAAATAGAAGAAGGAGGTAAGGTAGGATAGGAGGGAAGAAAACAGAATATTTTTGTGGACTTTTGTATGTTGGAGCAGTTGTCAAAAGTGACAGAAAAGAGTAAAGCCTGAGAGCCATGAATATATAAAAAAATTAGAAACAAAATCAGGTAATGCCCACTTAAAAAAAACCACAGTGACTGGAATAACACATGGCGTTAAAATATAATGTGGTTGGTTTAGTTGAGTGTTCTAATGTGTGGATTCAGCTGAAATTTTGGAAAAAGTTGATTTTGGAGATACCTTTATTAAAATGGTAAAATCAATATATATTCACATACAGCACAATTTATAGTTAACAGTGTATTCACTGAACCCTGGAAGATAATCTAGAAAGGGACAAGACAAGGTTTTATCCTTTTTCCACTGCTGTTTATTTTGGCTCCGAAAGTTCTTAATGGAAATATTTAATTTAATTTAACAGAGTTGGAAGGGACCTTGCAGGTCATCTAGTCCAACACCCTGCCCAAGCAGGAGACCCTATATCTGCCTCTACCTAGGATCGAACTCACAATCTCCTAATTGTGAGGCAAGAGCTCCACCTCTAGGCCACAGCTCCTGAGGTATCTCTGATTTTGGGCCCAAAGAAGGTAGGTTGAAGTTCACTGAGACCATCAGTTTGGGGAACTCCATCACCATTTCAGTCACAGAATACAGAAACTCAGGCAGAAATAATGATTGTCCTACCATTCCTGCCCTCATATCTTATGCTTTACAGAAGAAGAGAGTCAGCTTAGGTCAAAACCTGGGTCTGCAGCTAATGGAGACCTTAAGAACACTGACAGATAACCCATTAAATTCTGCTTAGCTTGCTTCAGACTCTATACCTAATGATTACTTGGCTATTTCTAAATTCTAAGGTTATGCTAACAGAGGCTATGGAAGATCATCATTTAAGTATGAGTTTTCAAACTATAGAGTGGCTAAATCCCAGGGGAAAAGCCCAAGTGTTAATGATGTTTCCCCTAAATTGGGCTGCCCTATGGTTCACTGCATTTGGATTTCAATTCGCAGCCTCTATTAGTTCTTCACCCTGAGGGCATGATAGTTCATGAGCCAATCATGTGGAGCAAAATGGTCCTAGAAAATTCTCAAGAACTTTCCATACTATTCTGAGCTTACATAAAAGTTGAGATGAATATGTTTTGTTTGTTTGTAACCTTCAATTGGGAAAATTGTAAAGTATAGGGCAACAATGATTGAACCAAAATAACTGAAATGGGTTAATGTACAGAATGGCAGGACCCAGGACTCCATAGGGATGAAAATTGTGATGATTTCAGCACTACTGCCATATTACAATCACATGATCCTCATTTCCAACACTCCCTGATAGCCTCCCAGAACTCAATAAGGAAGCAAGAAGGAATTGTAAAGTCAAACATGATTGCTAATTCTCCCTGCCATCTTCCCACAAGCAATGTCTGCGTGGAAGAGAAAGTCAATAGGGAAGGTCTCAAGTTGCTTGGGTAAGTATACCCACACATGTAGACTCCCCAGATCTTCTGCATGCACCCCTCCCTCCCTCTCTCATTCAGCAACACCCATTTATCTGCCTGCTGGGAAAGGAAGCAGCTGTAGCATGAGGGCACCCCGGGCAACAGCTTCGACAGGCTGGCCAAACCAGGTTGAGAGTAGCCGATGGGTCATTAACCTTCGGTGAGATAGGGACTT
>JANHGD010003631.1:55445-66445 GCA_027560375.1 Imantodes cenchoa | reverse complement strand
TACGAAAATACATCACACAGTCCTAGACGCTTGGGAAGTGTTCGACTTGTGATATTGTGATACGAAATCCAGCATATGAATCTCGTTTGCTGTGTATTACTGTTTTCTTGTGAATAAAATAATAATAATAATAATATGGAACCAGAATTAAATGTTGACTTTTACTGGGGACAGTGAAAAGTACATGTGAATCCTAAGTGTTCTTGACATTCTCTAAATTGTTTTCTCAGGAGCTGTGTGTTTTTAAATCCAATTCTTGAAGCATTTACAGAGCAATTTTATTGGACAGCTTCAGTTTCATTTGAAGATTGGATTCTTCACCCATGGGGTAGGCCTGTTTTACCACCCTCATTCTGCTATCGGATTTATAAGTGCCTGAGTGGTTTTTTTAAAAAAGCAAACTAAAAACAAAAAGAAAAGACAAAGAAACCATACTAGCCCTCAAGGGGGAAAGCCACGGCAAGGTAATACTAAATGGAACAAAAATATCGAAATTTAAGGAACAAGTGGTCTATAATTTGTCTTCAAATTAGATCCTGACAAAAAATAAAGGGCCTAGAAGGGGAGGGAAAAAAGAGTTGACTCAAAATTCAGTCATGCAGCATTCATTAACTGTCCTCGGAGATTTCAGCCCACTCTTATCACTGATAAAAAGAAATTGCAATCTGTGAAGGTTTGGGGAAGTATGACTCCATTACTTTCTTAACTGAGCTTCATGCTAAATGATCATAGATATGAGGGGTTTTTGGTGCCTTCTGAACTTGGTTGTTTTCTTGCAGACATTTCATTATCCAAACTAGGTAACATCCTCAGTGCACTGATGAAGTTAACTAGTTTAAGTAACAAAACATCTGCAGGAAAACAATCAAGCTGAGAGAGCAACAAGGATTCCTCGTTTCAATCCTGAGCTACAAATATTCTCCTTTATTGGAACCATAGACATTTGCCAATAGGAAAAAGTTGCACTGTAGCTTTGTCTTCTCCATTGGAAATTCCTCAGCATTTGGATAATGGATCGAAATGTGGAGTGATGCCCTAAATTTTAAAATATTTGCAAGCCTAACTTATTATCATATATTTAGAATTTTAGCTTCATTAGAAAAGGAAAGGGGCTTCAAAATCTCAATTTTCTCTTGAAAGTTTTAGACCGTCTTTTGGTATATCAATGATTGTTTTGCTATCTTAATGACTTCAGTTCTGTAATTACCTCAGTGAGCATGATGCTTAGTGGCAATCCTGGGTAAAGTCCTAATTAGCATTCTATAACTAATGAGCAAGTGGAAGTTTGGCTTGTGTCTTATTATTTTACTCATTATTATGAATAATATGATGAGACTTTAAAGCCTGCCACTTTACAGTACATGAAGACAAATGTATTTAGGAAAAGACCATCATACACAAATGGAAATAATTACAAGTAGATTTAATCTTTTCATGATTTTTTTTTGCATTTTTTCCCCAAAGCAAAGCATTTTTCCTATAAGGAATTCATTGTTAATGGGGACAATTTAAGAGAGTTTACACATTGTTATATTGAAAGTATAAGTGTCTTGAGTCTAAACTAATCTATGATCTCGACATATTTTCCTTTTCTGATCTGTTTTAGAACACTACAGGGAACCAAAACAGGAAAAGATCTTTTCTAGCTGAGTATTCTACTTTGTGTGAAGAGGAGCTTGATGGAAGTGGACAATGTGTTGGGCCTCAACTGATGTGCTATAAGACCATCCTCTCTTGCCTACTGTAGCAATGTGAGTTCATACCTCTGGGTATTTCTGCTTTCATTGCAGATGGAAGAGAACTTCACCTGGCAACCCATTTTTGTTTTGTTTTGTCAAATGAATATTGATTGATGAATACTTCATAGCTGTATATTCAGAGTTGGGTTGATTTAATGTGCTATTTAACTCCCTAGCAGTATTTTTGCCCAATTACAGGATTAGACAGATTCTTAGAGAGGCACGGCACTCATCTTACACTCAGGAAGTTGAAAATTCAATCCTAGGCAGCAACAAATATTTCTCTATCAGAGCACAAAGAGAAAATATCTGCTGTGAACTCCATGCAAACGTCAGGATGGGCATCCGGCCAGTAAATGCTCAGCTCCATTCAATCACCCTGACAATAAAAGGGATTACAGGGTGGTTAAAAAAAAGATTAGATAGCTTCTTACTGGACAGAAAATTGAGCAGTTTCGGAATATAATTTAAAATGCTTGAATTACATACATACTCGGTGACTATGAAAATCACACAACAAATTACTAATCTATGAATTTTCAGAGTGAATGAAACTGGATGAATTTAAGTTCTGAACCAGATAAATGAAAACTTTAGTGTCACAAAAATTTTAGTGGTGGTAATGTAGTCAATGTCAGCGCCTGCATACTGGCCACCTGGGAGCTGCCATTTGGTGGGGAGAAGCTGCACTGGTCTTTGAGCAGCTTGGACACTAATGCAAGAAGCGATTCTCCTTTAAGAACTGCAAGCTGAAGATGGAGACTGGCTTATGGAGTAGCATCGGCTCATTTCTGGACCAGGGGGGAGGGATGTGTGTGTGTGAGTGGGTGGGTGGTGATTAATGAATACAAGGTGATAGGGGGAACGGGTGAGCAGCCCTAACAAGAGTTTCTCTTTGAGATTGTCAGTGAGTGCCAGGAAAGAAGTAAAGCAGACATTAGCAAACCAAGTTTGTGTTTGTTTGTGTTCCTTTCTTTTTTCTTTTCGTTTTTGAACCTGACAGTGAGGCCATGATATGTAAAACAAGGTGAATTACAAAGTTCATTTAAGCATGCATATTTAAATTTCAATTAAGTATAAGTGTCAATTATTTTACAAGTAGTAGATCTAAATTTTCATCAGGCCATGAGTCTCTTTGGAACTTGAATCTTAAAACTGCAATGACTAAAAAAGAAATAAAAAATATAATTTAATTTAATTTCTAACTATAAAAAATATAAACAGGCTTCTCCTGTTACTCTTATTCCCATTCCAGTTTTGGCACCTGCAATTCTAATAAAGCATGGACTATTGTATATTTTTGCCATATTGAACAATGACTTTTGAATACGATTTAGTGCCCTGTAAGCCCTTCATTTTGAAAACAATTGCTTCATCTCTCATTGAATACAATGTATCACATAGCATTTTTAAAAGTTTTATGTTTATCCTTCAACTTTTTCCACATTTGAAGAACACCACATTGGAGAGTTTACACTGAATTCTAGACATTTGTAATAACTTCTATTTTAGAAGTTGGCCCTCCAGGTTTTTCTATGGGAAATTATATGAATAATTCCATCCAACCACCAAGGGTCAAACAAAAGAGAATTCAAAATATTGGACATTCATCTTCACTGAACCAAAATTCTCCCTGCCAGTTTATTCTTACTGACTCAAAAGTCCCTGCAAGACAAATGTGTGTGTCTATTTTTCCAGCGTAATTTTATAATATTACTATTAAAATTCAGCCTGAAAGGGTTTTAACATAGATTTTAAAGGTTAGTTCCTGCATGTTTTTATTTAAAGTTGTTCTCAAACATAATGATTTTGAACATGTATTTGGATATGACTCTTAAAAAATTATATTACATTATTTTGCTGCTACTGCTTCTCTAATATCTAAAGCGATAAAGGTCAGAGGAATCCATGTCATACATTGGAATGAATGTGTCCAACCACTGATGGGTTCTGTTCAACGGGCCTCTATAGTGGAGTAAGAGAAATGTAGTCCCCATGCTTTTTGACACTACTGTTTTTATAGCTGATTATCTCTCCATTATACCAATTATCTCTCTCTCCCTCCTGGATCAGAGACTTTGGAGAAATGTGCTCCTAGGCTACAAAGCAGATGCATTAAGAAAAATCTGATGGTCATTGAAAATTTGAATATCAGTGTTGTCGTAATGACTTTGCAAGAAAAAAATATTCTATCAAAGGCCAATGTATAGGGTACTTAAAATGTATTGCTATAGTTTTATTAAAGACAAAAGAAAAGTTTTTCTGGACTTGAACAAAGTCTTATTTGGTTTGGCATTTGTTCCCGCAATAGCCATTCAGAAGCTCACAGCCACACAGAATAAGGCTGTAATCCACCAGGCAAGGCAAGGTCAAAATTTTTGGCAAGGTATCAAAACTCCAGAAGCAGTATGTAATGTAAGGAAAAATTGGGGATATAAAACAGGAACAATACTACTGAACGATTTCTGTAGTGCTGGTCTCAACAACCTGAGTTCAAAACAGCTAAATAGAGCAGCTAGCAATGTAGTCATAATATCTTCAAAAGTCTTAGGCCTTCAAGGACACAAGATTTTATCCTTGAGCATGGAATGTAATCAATATTTATGTGTCTTGGCCTTTTATTCTGATTCTGAAATTAAGGGGAAGAAAATGTGTAGTTTTTATTAAGTACAGATTTCCTGATTCTTGAGTTTTTAATAAATCTAGATAAAACATTTATTTTCCTCTCTTCTTTTTCTCAGCTCATACGATGTACCTTCATTACTCTCAGATGGCTGCCTTTCAGCTCATCCTGAAATTCAGACTGATCATTTGTTAGAAGCCAACAGAAAGGGTATGAAACTTATGCTTGATCATGAAAATGCTTCTGTTATTTATTGTGTTCTATCAACAGATGATTTTAAAAAGATAAAACTTCACATGAGATTCTGTGATATGGTAAAAGAAAGAGCAGCCAGAGTTCACAAGAGTTTTACTATTTTAATAGGTTCTTGTGCTGTCTCACATACAAACACCACACACACACACACATATGTAATTGTGGTTTAGTGAGTTTATTAATGTTCCCCAGCAATTCCCTTCACAAAGACTCAGAACTGTCCCAATTAAGTTCAGCTACAAGCAGGCTATGATTTGTCTACAAAGCGATGGCCCAATAGTCCACAAAGCAACTGAAAGTTGCTCGAACAAATAACTTCACCAAAAAACTTACATTCACACACAAGAGACCTCATGAGGCAAGAAAATTCCAGAGTCTACAAAGATGATGTCCATCCAGAGTGAAACAGGAAACACAATGACAAAAAACACACAGTAGAAAAAAACACATTCCCAGGAATGCCTCCTTCTGTCTGCTGTAATAAATAGCCAGCTTTCCGGTGCAGCCCATCAAGATGGGTGGAGCCTTCTCCTCTTGAGTAGTCTGTCTGATCTCTGTTGTTCCTGCCTTTCTCTACCCTACGTGTTTTTGGATCAGATGCAGAAGGCGGTTCCTCCTCCTCTTCGCTGTCTGTCTGTCACTGCAAGCTTTTCCCAGCTGAAGCATCCTCCAAATCTCCTCCAGCTGGCTATTCAAAGCCATCAATCAACTCAGTTCTTGACGTGCCAGGAATTGGCTCATCTTTATCTGAGTTGACATCTGAGGAGGAATCTCAGTTCTGAGGTAGATATCACAGTTCTTTTGTTCCTACGTGTGAAAATATAACATATCTTTGGACTCTATCTTGATTTTGGGCAAGCGTATGAATATGTCCAGGTATTTTTCATATAATGTTACAGTAGTGATTTACCATTGCCGCCTTTATGTAAAAAAATCCCTTTGTTCCAATAGTAGCCCTTAAATATGCAGATGATTCTATATCCAAATATTATCCAGGACCAACTGGTTCATATCAGCTTGTCCATATCAGCCAGGATATAGTAAGAATTAATATTTGCTGTAAGTGGCTTAACTTGAATATCATTTGTTTCCACATGTTTACAAAAGTTCATGTGTTAGAAATTCAGGACTCAAGAGGGTTGGATTAAAAATGCAAAAAGGAGCAAACAAGAAGTAAATATACCCTGTGAGCTTTCAAAATAAAAAGGGAAAGGTCACCCAGAATTCAGCTTCAGAGTCTATATGAATGACACACAATAACAAGCTATATCCATGAACATTTATTGAGCTTCTTGGATAAATTGGATATAATGAAAGCTTTCTTTGATTTTCTATTCTAGTGAGACTTATATTCCTGTGAACAATGCAATATTTTCCAATTTTTAAATTTACTAATTATCCAATGATATACTGCTAATAAGAGGAATCAGTGCAGTTTCAGTTTTAGGGTAGAGGAGACATACATAATTTAGTTCACTTTTTTAAAAATTATAAGCCTATAAATTCTAGGACAACAAAACTAGATTTATTATATCATTTTAAACTTAGTACATTTTGCCTGAAATATAGACTACAACTTGTTTCGGAACTTTAAATATGAAATAAAATAGATTGTCATGTCATATCCCAGAGTATTCGAAAATATGAAGTTCCTAATCCTAGATTTTGGGAATAAGACTAAATGATCCCTTCATAATATATTTCTCCAGTGTCCTTGGAGTTTCTGTGATATTATATACCCAAAGTACAAATAAGAAACCTATTGAAAGAATTCAATACTTTATGTAATAAAATATATTAATGTGGGTTAAGTCAACATTCACATCCATAGTTCCTTTGAATTTTCTTGAGATTGCCCTCCAGAAGAAGGCTTCTGTTTCAAGCAAAATCAATTGCAACTTTTTTTCCACTTCTTTTAGCACAAACTGCTTTCTTATTTAAAATAATCTTGTGGGAAATCTGGATATATTTGTTTTTATCCTTCTTGAGATGATTTATTTGGTATCATTCTGTCTGGATGGTCACTAAAGGCAAGTTCAACTCAATGACATTGTAGCTTCTACAAATGCTAGGTCACAAGAATAAGCAGATTTTAAAGATTTATTTACCAGGAAAAGCACATTAAAGCTTGACAGCAATCCACAATCCAGTTAAGTTGAAGAGCTAAATTGACTAAGACTCAAGTATTTTCACTTAAATGAGATATGAAACTGAAGGAGAAAGTTCTTGAAAGCATTCTTCAATGCAGCAAAAATAAGCCTGGGTGATTTTATTAAACTTCTAAAAATACTTTGTTTTTTCCTAAAGACAAAAAAATCTGCTATCAAATAACAAGGGGGGAAAACATTGTTACAAGAAGAAATATTATGAATATGGTGCTTTTCTTAAATCAACAAGAGACAAAGCAGTCTCATTTTAACCCCAAAAGAAGAAAAATATAATTTTGCATTTAAATCTGGAAGCTCCTCACTTTTATCTTTCTCTGTAAAAATCCCCCCACATTTTCTACTTATTGTCTATTTACCTACACTGGAAAAATTTTATAAGGTTACATGTATGTAGACTAGTACAACATGCTCAAAATGGCTCTGTGTCAGAAAATGCAATTGGTCAAAAATGTAACACCTCAGCAACCAACAGAGATAAACAGAGTACAAGTGTAATACTAGTGCATGAGGTCATTCTTCTGGTTAACAATACGTTTGGGGTCCAACTCAGTGTGCTGGTTTTATCCTATAAGGCCCTACAAAGTTGGTATCTATCTAAATTGCTCATACAGATTTAGCCCATTCATCCATTCTCAGCAAGTCCTCATCTATTGAGCATAAGGAAAATGACATCGGTGGAGAGATGTAGACAAAAAGGATCAAAGCACTTTTAAAATCCAGAACAAGAAAACATTCATAAGCAGAGTGGGCAGATGCTCCCTGATTCACTCAATTATAAGAGGAGGAGGTACAGCATAATCAGACTTCCAAGATTTTGTAATAATATAATAATTCATAATAATAATAAAATGTAACATTAATTTCAGCCTTTCTGCCTAGCCTGACTGACCTTGAGCCTAAGGCAGGACTAAAACTCACAGAATTCTGATTTCTAGGCTGGTACCTTAATGACTAGAATACACTGGCTTCCTAATGGGTCTGGCATCACCATCTATGAAGAGAAGAAGATGGAAACTGGATTGCACTCGTTCATGGGTGGGGGTGCATTATGGGGCTGTTGCTCCCTAGGTGTGAAGGGCTCTCATACCTTCATGAGATTATTAAGACTCCGTTGTTCCAGAGACTATTTAGCTCTTTCATTTTGATTTTATATCTATCTATCTATCTATCTATCTATCTATCTATCTATCTATCTGTCTATAAATTTATCTATTTACTTATTTGCTAACGGTCTCTTTGTAGTATTTCTGTGTTAATTTTATTATTGGAGGTAGTGGTGGAACAATGTTACATAATTTTCCCTCAGTTTGAAACTTTTGATGCTTTCGATTAAAAAAAAATCAATGAAAAGAATTCCCTTCTAGTCTTTTTCCTTAGGCTTAAATTGCACACTCACTCTGGAGACAATAGAGGGAGGACTGCACAATGAAAAGTAGCACAGCCTCTCCCATACACACATCTCAATCTTCTAGCAACTGTACTGTGTCCCTGAAATAATGCCCTTATTTAATCTTTGAGAATTTCATCTAAATTCTTTTCTCTCTTTGAAAGCAATTCTGAAATCTAATTGTCTTTCATCAGCCTGGAAAAAATTGGCAGAAAACGATCACTGAATGCAAAAATGATATTAAGAAATGAACAGTTAAGTTAAATGGATACACGCAGGCAGAAAAATAATGATAGCATCAAGTGCAAAACTGAACTTTTTTTTGACTTTCCTTGACATTTCTCAAGTACTTTGCAAGACCAGCTTTCCTTGGAAGCTCTTACTAGCTGCTTGCAGGTAAATGATAAGAAGGTCTCACTGCAGCCCTGACCTGTCATAGCCAGCTTTTCCTTTGAAGTAGAAGAACCATTTCACACAAATTCACTTCCTTTAGAATGGAAGGTGGTGTTTCCAACTTTGGCCTTAGGATCAAAGAATGATAAACTGCAGCATTCAAGGCTATTGAAGGATTAATTGAATTAAAATCAAAACTGACTTGCTGAAATACCTATAATGCAGCACAGAATAAGTATGAGACTTAAAATATAGTATATATTTATATATAGTATAGAATATAAATATATATAAAACCTCTAATTAATACAGTATAGGCAATAGCTTAACTTTCAAGTGTTTGTCTAATAGCAGCAGGAAAATAATACAAAGCTAAAATAATATAAGGCTAATCATAAAATTGCTACATACCATAAAGACAATCTTTATCTATAGTAAATTGCTGGTCCATGAGACTTTAAAAAAAAAATCTGCCTTCCAGATTTCTGAGAGCATGATTTGAATGCATAAGTTTATATTTTCCTTAAAAAAAAAAAAGACAGGGTATGCCACTTTGGTCTAGTGGTTAAGGCACCAGGCTGGAAAGCAGAAGACTTGAGTTCTAATCCTGCTTTAACCATGAAAGCCAGTTGGGTGACTTTGGGTGAGTCATTCTCTCTCAGCCCAGATCACCTTGTGGTGGTTCTGGGGGGGAAAAGGAGGAGGAAGCTGCATGTTGGAAATGTTGCTGTGCTGACTTATTTGTAAAATAAATAAATGATTCAATAAAATATGAGCTACAAAATGTATATGCTACTGTTAAAGTTTGAATACCATAATTAAATCAATCAATAAATATGGCACCAAACCAGCATCCTGATTGAGGAGAATCTTCCCTGCCTCATGATTAACTTCTTCTAGAAAAGGAAGAAATATATTTATTGATTATGGAGCAGCTTGTGGTTCAACTGGACCCCTTCCTAGTAGTACAAGTAACAAGATTTAAATGGATGATCTTCCAAGAGGCTTTTTGAAAATTTTGCTTAAGACTGAGAACAGCTCTGCCTCCATGCTTAAGTATGTAGCCAGAGTGTCCTGTGGGAGAGACTTATGTCAGACTTGGCTGTAAACCTGAGCTCTTCATATATTTAACCTCATTTCAAGAACTGATTTACTCAATAAAAGGCTCTCAGATATGGCTTCCTAGATTGTCACTGGAAACATAAATAAAGCAATGGGATATACCAAAGTGAAAGCCTTTACCTAGGCCTGTGCTCCTGGTTTTAATTATAAGCTTTTTTCTTCCATTCTTCTGAGAATAAACCATGCTATTATAGCCTTGGGAGGCCTTTGATCTATATTGATATACTGTGTCTTTTTATCATGGGAAATTCCTGGTTCCTACTTCATCAGTATCATTCCTTATTAACTGATTTAGTGATGGTTCTTGACATTCCATCTGAACCATTGGTCTGCAGTCTGATGAATCTTCACCATCAATCTTCTTTTGTGTATTATGTATACAGTATGTCTCACTGTGTGTGGTTTGTGTGCTGACACACATTTTCAAAACTAACCTCTTATCCAATCCTTAAATGCATCAGAAATTTATATAAATGACTGCCCCAACACCAGACAAAAATTTGTACCTATCCAGTCATTTTTATTCTCTGTCAACAAAGTGGAGAAAATAGTTATGATACTTAGAATGGATTGTTTGGAAGAAGTCTTTGGCCTTTAATCATAAGACTTCGATTCATTTTCAAGCTTTTATTAAAGCAAATTGGAACGAGTGAAAAATCTTACTATGATCAAAACCCAACAACACTGAGCACAGGAAATGAATCAAGTTGCTTACTTTTACTTTTTCTATATTGCCACAATTGCAATTAATTGCAAATTTTGGAGTAAATACCGCAGGAGCTTTTAAAATATCTGGAAACATTTAATCATTTTTTATACTTGTGGTGTTTGGTTTTATCTTTTAGTGTATCTGTGAACAGAAAGCTGCCACATCAAAGGTAAGTTGCAAAATGCCATCATTTCATAAAATGTGCAGATAAAGAAAGGAGGAAATAATGTTTTCCTCTTTCATGGTTAACAAAGGGATGATGACAAGTGGCAGCCCAAGGGTGTGCATGAATGGGAGCCAGGAAACAGTGTGCATTGATCTGGTGATAATAAATGACAACCCTTGGAGACAGATGTAGGGAAGAGAAGGAAATCTCTTCAAGGAGGGCACAAGGGGAATTTCCCTTAAAGAGGTCAGGAATCAACTTGCCTAGAAATTTCTATTCTAAATGACACCATAGAATTTGTGTCCCATAATGGCTTGCATTCTATTTCATAAAGAATACCAATTTCCAAACTCCAGCAATCTGTAGATATTCTCTCTCTCGCTCCCTCCCGCGTCCCGCCCCTTCTCTCTCTCTCTCTCTCTCTCTCTCTCTCTCTCT